>VDFB02351446.1:0-68682 GCA_007258455.2 Sequoia sempervirens
TGAAGTTGTAGATGCTCGTGGGTTTGGTTGGTTTGAAGAACAATTCAATTGGGTGAAACGGTTGAATTGTATCGAGTGATTTCTATTATGTAAAGATTGTAACTTGAAGGTTCCTATACAAGTTTGATCATTATGAAAGTTGTTGTAATCTGGCATCAGAAAGATAAGTCAAAACTCTATATGTAATTATTTGTTACTATAATACAAAGTGAATTCTCTTGGTGTGGTGGGTTTTCTCGGTAAGGGTTTTCCGCGTAAATTTGGTGTTCATATGTGTGTGTATATTTCTCTGTTTTACATTTATCTGTTTCAAGTGCATCTTAATTGGACTATAATTGTAAAATTTAAAAGAGTCTCTGCATTCTTCGAGGTTTTGGCGTTAGGAGAGTTGTTTCCACACTCTAACTTTCCTTACATTTTCATCACCTACAACCACGCATCTTTTCTAACCTATTTCAACACTTTCCAGCCTTGCTACCAACCTATTTTACAGTTCCTTCAACTTCATAATCTCTCTCTCAGTCTTCTCTTCCATTTCTTGCATCTTCCTAGCCATATTGTTACCCTTAGGAGGCATCTTGACTCTTCAACTTCTACCCTTCACCCTCAAAGAATCTGATACCTATGCTTTGATACCAATTGATGTAGATCAGGGATGCAAATTGATTTCACTCACAATTCAACTTGTTTCAAACCAATCTTTAATCTCCAAAACCCTAACTAGGGTGATTCCCTCCACAACTTCACTATTTGCCTTGTAGGTCTGCAAACCTAATTTCTTAGACCTATCTCACAAATCCAAACTCAAACCCACTAACCATTTATATTTTTAGACACCCTTTATCTCCTTACAAAACATATCTCAAAGGCGTCAGAGGTCACTTTGGACCAACACTCTCAATTCAATGCTTCTACGCTATCCCAATAGGCCAATTAGGCCACATTTACAAAGCATCTACCCTTTAGTCTTCCTTCCAAACCTAAAACCTTATTGGAAATTCACAACCAGGTTGTCCAAGCATTGAATCAACAATTTTCATTTAGAGAAACACCCATTTACACCCCAAAACACAAAACTCTTATTTTTAGCAAGTTACAAGGGGGTTTATTGAAAATCCCACTTCCCAACTTCTTTACACTTTACCAATGCATCTAACATGCTTCAAATGGCCTGCATATGCTTAATCAACCTCCAAAATTTTATGCCCCAAGGATTTTCCACATTTACTTAATCTTAACCACCAATTTTCACCCAAAACACATACATTTGACAACTAGGGCATCATACCCAGACCCACAAATGGCCTCCCGTGATCTCAAAAACCATTCTAACATCTAACCCTACCATATTGGTCCCATTCCACCAAGCTATAGGAGATACATTTGGTGAAATGGGCCATTTATTTCATTTTAAGCAACCACAAACCCTCTAAACAGGGTTTCAGATCCGTTGTTAGAAAAATTACAATAAATCACTTGAATCTCTATGAAACTTAATCAAATAAAGGCCAAAAAAATGTCACTTCATGTCTCCATTGAATTCAATGACTTTTAAGCAAATGTGCTCCTGTACGGGCAAGTACAGTGATTTGTAATTGCATACTGTAATGCAAATTCACAAAAATTACTAAGAAAACAGGGAATTGTATTAATTGTTCTTCACATACAAAGTCTCTAAACCTCCTTCAAGCCTCTCAAGGCCATTTTAAACTTGTTTCAACCAAAATAAAATGACCTCAAACTGACTTTTGAACTAATAACCGTTGGTATTCCAACTTAATGCATTTTTGCAACTTTTTAACATGACAACATTGATGATATTGCAAAAATATGACAATATAAACTCAATGACTCCTAATTACATATTATATGGTCTATTATGACCTTATTGGCACAAAAAAAGACTCACACACCCTAAAACCTATCAAAAGACCAAAATTGACCATATTAGCAAAATAAGTTTGGTGCCCCTGCACCATCAATGGACCTTAGACCCATATAATCGAGGGTGTTGTTGAACTCCCCAACACCAACACCAAGGGTAAAATAGGAAAACTTATTAATAATTCCAAAGAATAATAGAAAATGGATATTTGCTTATAAACATTATTATTGGATTTAGCCTTAAGTGATTCTTCCAATATAGATAATGTTACTAGTGTAGGATGGTAAATTGGAATCTAGAGATTTCAAAGGAAAAATTGACTCCTAAATGGCATGATTGAGCATTTTAGGATCGTGCAACTATACAATATTTGACACAACCCTTAAAAGAGAATGAATCCATGCATGAAAAAAATAGAACAAGCTATTGTAGTTATCTAATGCATATTATTATTTAGCAATTTTAATCATTTGCAAGAAAATAGTGACTAAGTTCAACATAACATATATGTGGGCCATGATTCTTAAGTATAACAAGCACAAAATATACCTCTAGAAGAAAAAATTGGAGAATAAGATCAACAATAGGAAAACCATCATAGTCTTGGTGTTGAATGCTAGTGTAATGGCATCTTTGACCTTGTTTCCACTAGCTATCATAGAACATGCCTATAAACTCTAGGTGGTACTTGAATTTTTTGACCCAATGAAGCTCAATGACATCAACGATGGCTTGTCAATGATATAATGTTTACTTTGATACCATATTGGTTTTCAAAGAGCTACACACTAATAATATTAATCTTTATTCCATTTGAAACAATACATTTATATAAGGAGTCTTTAATTTCTCCCATACAATTCTACCCGCTCTAAGATTTGTGATTTATTAAAATAAAAAGTAACCATTCTAACAATGTACAAACTAACAATATATTTCCTACTAAGTCAAACCCCCTACATTTCAAAAATTAAAATTATGGATTGTAATCAATTTCAAGGACATTAGGTTTGTTTCTCATTTCCCTTATCCAAGGTTTGTATACCTACATTTTGAATTGGTATATGTTACCATGTCTTATGCAAATTCAAAGCCTTGCATCACCTTAGATTTATATCTAAATTGACATTATTTAAGAAAATCCTAATTGCATAAACCATGGGTTTTAAAAGAAATGATTCAAAGATGATGACGAAGGAGATCTCATAGGCTTCCAAGAAATATAAAAAAGTAATAGGAAAGGGGGTAGCATTGATAGAACTCTTTGTAGATGTCAAAGAGGGTATCAAGGATGCAATTGATACTATTAGTGAACTCATAGTGTCCATAATGGGTATGAAATGCGGTCCGATGAATGTCAGCCTCATGGATGTGAAGCTGATGGTACCTTGACTTAAGGTAAATTTGGAGAAAACCTTGGCTCCCCTTATTTGGATAAACAAATAATCAATCCTTGGCAAGGAATATCGGTTCTTCACTGTCACCTTATTCAAATGTTGGTAATCAATTCACAAATGAAGAGACTCTTCCTTTTATTCACAAAGATGATTGGTGCGCTACAAGGGGATACACTAGGATGAATATGCCCCTTCTCCAAAAATTCTTCCAACTACAATTGAAGCTCACTGAGCTCTTGAGTGGTCATATGATAAGGTGCTTGAGATATGGGCTTTGCTCTAGGAACAAGGTCTATATGAAAGTCTATATCCTGCTTGGGTGGTATACCCAAAATATCACTCATGAACTCATAAGAAAACTTCCTAAGAAGAGGGTGATCATCAAATGACACCTCCTAACACTCACCCATGAAAAGATCACTCATCAAAAATAAAAACATCTAACAACCTTGATGCATGCTTCATTTTAACTACTTGGCTAAAATCATGTGAAGAGATATGAATCTCTAAACCCCAAATAACTCCACCTAGCCAGTACAATCATCCACACACTTAACCAACTTGTGTTGGAAATAAATGGACAGATGATGAGCCTCTAGTCAACCCATGCCTAAGATAATCTTGTAGGATCCAAAAGGTAGGATACATAAATCTATAGTGGTGGTGAAGATTCTTAAATACAACACACAACCACACACAAGGGAGTCCATAACCACCTTAGCACTGGTAGCTAAATCAACCTACCGACAATCACTCTACCTCACTATCACTAGCCAACATCGCTCTACTACGAATGGGGAAATAAAGGAATCTGAAGCACTAGAATAAAAAAAATAGAAACATGAATCCCATCCAACACACTTGAAGTCTTGAGCACCATGTCCTAATGCTTATCATAATTGTTATTTAGCACCACAAAAACTTTGTTAGACTTATCAACATCTCCCATGATCAGCTTTGAAGCTGCATGCCTCAGACCACTCTCTACTATGGATCTATGAGGAAAATAAACTACAAAGTAGCCTTCTTGATCACATGAGATGCCTGCTCTCCTACCTCAACTTTTTCCTAGTGAAAATGCACTCGATTATTGGAAAATCACACAACTAGAGCTAGGTTGATCACTCTAAGTTGGTCGTCTAAAAAAAGGGTCTCTAGCATGTTATCGACTGCAATCTCTGAAAGAACAATGAACCTGAACCTTTCCCACTCTGAGGAGCCTCTAGAGGATTTTTCCTCTACTACTACCTCAGTTTAGAGGGTGTTGAGGATGCTCTGGAAAAACATGTGGGTTGATGCTAGAAGCCTCACACACCTGAACTTGATGGGGTTGAACCTTCTACTTGCACTCTAATCTAACCTATGAACCCTCTAGCCAAGTTCTTAACTAGTATCATATTCTCCACAATGACCTTCAAAGTCTTAGGTTGAAATACCCAAACATTTCCAATCTGAGCATTAAGGACATACACAAAAGAATTGCACTAGTGTCCCCTCATCCTCAACTACACCCGCATATTGTTTGAGCTCAAAGAAATGATTCTCATACTGATCAATCATCATGCCCAAATGTTGAATCTCATGGAACTCATCTACACATATCTGCCTATAGTGATATGAGATAACATGATTGAAACCTCTCCAATAAAGTCTCTCATGAGACCATGGAAATATCAAGATGATTATTTTTCTCCTCATGGTTCCACCAAGTGGAATCAAACCCTCTCACTTGCGCACGATGGCACACCAGGTCTTGGTATTTCTACCATAGGGGTGCATCACAAAATAATGGTCTAAGGCCAACAACTAGTTCTCTGCATTAAAACCATAGAAAAACCCTCAAAGGTAGGTGGGTGGGCTTGAAGAAGTTCTCTCATGTGCCCTGCTATCACACCATCTGCATCCACTACTTATCTATCCCATCCACAAGGTGGATCACGACCTACCTCACCATGTACTCTAGAATTATGAGGGCTCCTAAAGTGCTCTCTCTCTCCACCCTAAGGCTACTCCTCTTTTTTCTCCCGAGAAGGATGGGAATGCACTGAATGGGAAACCTCCTAATGAGGGCCCAACCTTTCTTTTATCTCTTGGAGGATATCAATAACTTGAGGACCACCAATAGGATTCATGCGTGGATTCTTAGCCCGCCCCTCATTCTCGCTCTAATGAGTAACATGATGCCTAGGAGGCATCCTTTATTGAGAAATAAGACATAGGTTAGGACATACATAAAACCCTCTACACAACCTCACTAAGTCATGACACTCATTAAGTCAAGATAACATGATATAAGAATTTGTAATCAACAACCACACATCACTCAAAGTAAGAACATAAACCAAATCTTTGAGCATATGAACATGGCACTTTGATATGAGATGTAATGCCCTACAAAGGACCCCATGGTACAATAGCCAAGAAAACACAATATTTTTTTTTGAAAACAAAGAACACAACACTTACAACACATTAAGATAAATGTGAACAACATGACTAATCATAACACCATCATCACAACGCGATGTCACCCAAGTAGAAGGCTTCAACACAACAACACATCCTAACCTATGAGGATTGTTGTAAACCTAATACTAGACACCTATAAAGGGTTTTTACCTTGACACTTGACTAGGTGAACAATATCCTTAAGCCTAGGTGCGACAATGGGAAACTTTCAATCAAAGGAATGCATCCCAAGACAAAATGTGACATAAATTTTTAATGAAAACACATATGGATGTGTTCTAAAATTTTTTAGACTCATGAGGCCACAAGGAACAAATTCTCTTCATAAATTTTTCCTATTTGAGGCTCAAAAATACTTGTTGTTTGATGTATGGGAGGACTACAATGCTCTTAGAGGACAACAATGCCTAGACTGGACACTAGCACCCAAGTAGGACACTAACACCCAAGTGAGACACTAGCACTTAGGGCGTTGATGTCCCTGACTGGCGTTGGTGGCCTTTTCTGGTGCCAGATTCCAATTATGGAATTGTTGTCCTTCATAGTCGTTGTGGTCCAATCTGAGCATTGGTGTCCTAACTAGTGGGCAATATGAGACTAGGGAATGACCTCTAAGACTTTCCAAGCACTGAGGGAACACTTAGGAGGGTCTACAACATTGAAAGAAATCTAGAAATGCAAAGCACGACTTGAGGCAAATAGAGATTTGTTTCCCTCAAGTGGTAGACACCACATATGTGCATGGGAGAATTTAGGAAGGGGTGTTGTGACCTCCCCAACACTCCTATATATTTCCCTAAGCAAGAAAACACAAGGAGAAAGGGTACACCACTTTCCATTTTCACAAGGCTTCACAAGAGGCCCCAAAATGGCTTGAGATGACTCAACACCCTAGGAATGAACACCTAGATGATTGATGACCCCAAGATGGGATTACAACAACATCCTAAACCATGCCAAGACCCATTAGGTTATTTTAAGCCCCAAATAAAAAAAAATTGTAAGTTCATTTTACCATAACAACATTGAGACATAATAGCATAACATAATGCAATCATTCTTGACTCCAATGCCAAGGCATGAAAAAAAATACCATTTTGGATACCACTTAAGTGGCATAATTACAATCCCTCCAACAGGAGGTCCAATAATATCAATTTATAAATTACATTGAGGACTCAAATGTCCTTTCATGAATTTTACATCATTGAATGAAAATAAACTAAAATATAAACAGACCATTACCATCTTGACCCAATCTTCAAGCTCCATGCATGATCCTTCGGTCCCCAATGGTGGTTTCCACACCACCCAACCATGTGATACTTGTAGGTTCACCCCACCATGCTAGGAGATGGTCACAAGGCCCAAACACACTAATGCAAGACACATGGGGAAATAGGCATATATTCACATTAGACATAGAATGCATGACATCCAAGACATACAAGATAGCCAACACCATCATGGAAATGAATTACATCTTTCTGGTGCTACTCAAACTATACAAGGACTAGGTCTTAGAGAGTGAATACAGAGTGTCGTCGCTATAACCTAAGATACTAGCTACACGAAACCAAGTACACCTCTCACAAGAGATGAGGCTACTTGATCATACAATTTCAATGAACCTTGAGCAAGCATGTCTTATATACCCATATTAAGCCTTTACGAGAATTCCAAGGTATGTTGTAGGCACAATTATCTTAGTTACTTTTATTTACCCATGTGTTTCATTAATTACCACTTGTTTAAGAGACTTCCCAATGAGATATCCATCAAGCCACTTTGGATTAGGAAAACGTTTGAAGCCACTCTCGTATGACTCTCTAACACCTACACCCTAGGATCTTCACCTTCTCCAATGAAGATGGCATAGGAAATAATGCAAAAATTTGACTCAATGAAAATTTCCAACATGATACCAATATGTTTGTCATAAAAAACCATGGAGGAGAAACTCTTTCCCTCATTCCAAAATACCATAAATCAATTTGCAAATTCAAATTTCATAAGAATTTTCTCAACACCAAAATCACAAATTTCATAAAACTCCATTGAAATACCTTCAAGTTCCACATTTTCTAAAATTTGATATTTAAAAAAAATGAAAAGTTCCCTTTGGCTCTAAACATGCACAACAATCGTTTCCCATCATCAATTTCATTTTTCGGGTATTTTCAAAAAAGGGAATTATGATGACATCATTTTACAAATTTGAAAAGAAATCATTTAAGTTTCAATTCCTTCTCAAATTGCAAAATATAAATTGCATTGTGAGTGTTTGTTGCTCCCCTAATGGTAAACATGCCATTTAAAATAAAATAAAATAAATAAATAAATGAAATTAAAAGAGAAACATATGTTTATTTTTCCAAAAACCAAGATCACACAATGCTTGCAACACACCTAGGGAGAGGAAAAATGCACACCACATAATCAATCCCCTGCCCTTTCTTATCTAATCCACTTCAAACCCCACTCCATTGCATTCCCAATTCCAAAATCAATTTTTTCTTGAGAGAGGGTTTTTTGGAGAGCAAAAATCCTTCCCAAACCATAATGAAGGAAAATGCAAGTCTAATGTCCCCTTTTTTAGCATTTTCAATTTTCAAATAAAATAAAATAATTTTATTTTCCATTTCATGTAAATTCTATTTAGCCCCCCATTACACCCAAACCATTTAAAACATTTAAATATACCTCTTTACGAAACTCAACATTTAATCTATGATTTAATTCCATATAAACATGCTACTCAACATCATTTTATAGAAAACATGAAATTAACTAAAACATTAAATCATGCATTCAATGGGGCGTTCAAAATGGTTATGATTTCTAGAATCACGTTGATAATGGTATTTAGGTCAACAAACGGTAATACGACAAAGAATCACACTCGAATTGAGTACGACAAGTAGGAAAAAATAGGTAACAACCAATGTGACATCTCCCATATAATCACCATCAAGGATAACTCAGACATGTAAATTAGGTAGAGAAATGCCATGTACTTGCACACTCAATACCCACATCAAGCATACCCACAACATGTACATAATATATCCAAAGCACAATATAGCTCCCTGAGCAGTTACAACATCATAAAATATAAAAACAACATCCATACAACCATGTGTACATAATCAACTGAATCAAGAAGGCCTAGTCCACCATAACATAAATATAATAATAATATAAGTATCTCACAACATGCACCCATGTTTTGGTGCCAATTTAAAAATGATACGATGAGGACATCTCAAATCAAAATAGTCAAGTCTAACATAATTCAAATGCGAGAGGCATTACAGAAAGGGCTACATACCCACCTTCAACAATTCGCATCGAACATACAGAGAAAATAGAACTACATATATATTACACTTTGATTTCATTTGGAAGCGGGTAGCAATCTCGGTGGCGAAGGATATTCCCAACATGTAGATTTTTGGGGCAGTGTCAGGGATATTGCAAATATTAGATAAACCAACCCATGATTAACACTTAATAAATTTAAATAAATAACTGAAACAAATCACTTAAAAAATGTACTAAAAACATATAAATAAATCTAAAAATAAAATAAATTCACTCTATACTCAGAAGAATCTCAAATTCATTTGATTCTCCTTTATGTTTTAGGTTAAATTTTGAGGTGGAACTTAATACTTTTTATATACTTTTGGAGACGAAGACCTTAGTGCACTTCCATTAGGAAAGTGTAGCCTTCAATAAATTATTCAAGATTTGAGTGGTCCCGGTTAGTCTTAGTCTCTAGCCAAAGCATTATCTATTCTATTTAGATAGATGTATATCATGTAAGGAAAAATTCCCATTCAAAAATGGATGTATATTCTATAAGGATAAGTGCATGTCTTGTATGGATAGATGATTACCTAAGTATACAATTGAATGAACACTTAAAAATTTAATACATGATTAAAGATAAATTTGAAAACATATAGATGAATTCTTTATAGTATAGCTTGAGGGTTGTTACATGTGGTATTCAAGCCAAGTTCATAAGCTAGGCCTTGAGCTTGCTATAACTCGTGCTAATTAAAAATACTTATGAATTAATTTTATCACTAATAAAAAATTTGAATACTTTGGCTATAAACTATAATTAAGTATTAATTAGAAACCCTTGGTTTCATGAAATAATAAATGGAAAAGACTAGAGCACTTTGTGTTGGAAACATGTGAAAACAAAAGAAAGATATCATTGAACAATAGAATGAATTTGAAAATAATAATGGTGTGGAATTGATATAGTGATCAATCTATTAACAAAACAAATGGATAAGATAAATTATTTGAAACAAACAATAAATGATCTTAAAAAAAGAAAATAACATAGAAAACCTAGTGGAACTAGAATTTGTAACCCTTACTAAAGAGAAAAATCCACTAGAAAAAGAGGCAAATAATGTTTCACCTAATTAGGACTTGGCAATTAGGGAATTATCAAAAAAAATTGAAAATGATTACCCCTCCAAAACTTGATGGGAAATAATTTAGAGGATGCAAAATTTAGTTAACAAAAATGGAAAAGTACTTCAAGAGTTAAAGATATTACATGAGTAAGTGCAAGAATTTGAGTCCACTTTTAGTGGAAGTCTCATTAGGAAAAAATCTCGATAAAAATGGGTACATATTTTATTAAAAAAGGGTTACCAAGTTTAAGATCAAGTGCTTGAGCCTAAACTCCTACCTGTTTTGGTTTTCAAAATAAGTACCCATTTTAAAGCAGATACCATTTTATTTTTTCAAAATGGGTATTTGTTTCTATTTACACAATATATCCATTTTTTTTAAAAAGAGGTGCATGTTTTGGAGGAGGTAATCTTCCATAAAATTTCAATTTTTGAAACCCTTAGTTTTGTTATTTTTTTAAGCTTAGAAACCCAACCCTTAACCTTGGACCTATAAGTAGAATGTTATGTTAACAACAAGAGAAAAATTGATTATAGATATATGGCCAATAATCTTTTTGAACTAGATTAAAAATCATTACAAATGGGATTGGAGAATTTTTTTCACATAAACACCTCAAAAAGAATCGTGTTGTGGGTTGTGTAAATAAAGTATTTTTGCATGGGTTGAATTTCAACTGTGAGCATAGTCTAGAGAATGCTTTGCACAACCATGGTCAAAGCCTTTCATCTACATTTTTTGAGTATATGGAGGATGTTTTTACTACAATTCGGTTTCTTTTGGATCATTCTCTTCACCCTCCTATTGTTCGAGTTGTAGCTAGGGCTCCTATTGAAGAGGTTGAAAATGTTGTTTCTACAAAAAAGGGAATTTCAAATCTAAATGTTAGGTAAAAATCTCTCTTCAAGAATTTGTATTCAATTTTGTTCGAAGCATAATCTTTTTGACATTAGCTTTGTTAATGATATATGCTTCAATTCTAGTTTGTTTTTGTGAGCTTTTATTGTAAAATATTGGCTTTAAGGCCTCTTCTATTTTGTTGAATACTTGTATAAGACAATCTTTTGGGTTGTTCTTGCCTGTATAGACTTTAATGGCTCTTTTATATGTAATTTTTTATATATTAATATATTTCAAGCTTCTAACCTTTCATCTTAAAAAACTCATTACAATGATAATGTCTAGTTTTCAAATGTGTAAAATGAAAATATTGTTGAACATATTTTTATTTTATTAGTTAATTTATAAATAGAGGACTCATAAACTTGAAATGACATATTACTATTTTTTAATAACTTCTAATTTTTTATTTATTTTTAATTATGTCTAACCAATCTAGACATCATTCTCTACATGGTGATTTTTTTAATTTTATAATTAGTTTAACTCAAATTATGTTGGTTGTACATGAGGGGTTTTAAAAAACATAAATTATGCCAATAAAAAATGATAAAAATAAATAAACATTTATTAAAAATTTACAAAAAATATCCTGACTAAACTTCACTATCTTATGCATCTTTCCACAAAAGGAATTAGAAAAAATACTTTCATTTAGGTCAAATTATGTTGGTCATACACATGCATGTTTTGGCCTGAAACATACAATTTTAAAAAATCCACTTTTGTGCATCTTATACAAAACCAACTTTTATCATCGCACTACTATAATAGATTTGCATATTTGAAAACTAGAAACAAAATCCTACATTTCATATTTTTACAACATGTTAATATTCTATGTGTAAGTGCTTCAAATTTTTACTTCAACTATGACAAACTCTGATTTTCAAGGAAAAAACTTTCACGTTTTGGCTAAAAAGTGGACTCATTATCTTGCAATTAACCTAATGGTACAATGTGATTGTTGTACATTGATTTGATTTCTAAATCTTATGCTCATAATTTTATAAATGCCCTCTTATTATCTTAATAAAAACTAAGACAATGTGGATTAGTGATAGATAAATTGGATCCATCCATGTGTCTCAAAGGCCTAGTTTAATTAGTAGATAGTTTTAGAAGCATCAATCAAAGTTAATTCACATATGTTCCAATCTGTTCTTCTAAGAAATATTGAGCCTAGACAAGCATAATGCCTTTAGGCTCTTGTAAGGCATTACATATATTTTACAATGTTGTTGCATATTTTATTTATTATTAATTTTTTTAATTTAGATTAGTTATAATTTATATTTATATTTTCCTATCCAATGTAATTTTTTTTGGTATACATCTAAATTGTCACTATTATTTTAAAACAAGGACATTGATATGAAGGGTAGTTATATTTTTCATGTTTTTTTCTACATTTTTCTATTTTTCCACATGCGCCAAACAAAGACCTTTATGTTTGATAAAAATCTATGTTCATTAAAAAATAGAAAACGAATAAATAATTATACCAAAAAGTATTACAAATTATACTTTTTGAAAAGCTTTATCTTGAGAGCTATGATCATGGAAAATCTTGGGGCAACTTTGTTTGGTTGTGAAAATATTGCCTTGAGTCAGCATTTTTGTCAAAATGTGGGTAACCAAAAGGAGGAAGGGCCACATAAAGGGGTTTGAATGAAGAACCTACTAGTCAAAGACCTTTATTCAAGGTGTTTTTTATGTAATTTTTTTGCTCAAAATATTTAAAATGTCTTCATTTGAACCCCCTTGACCATCATTCAAACCCCATTAACATGTTGTAGACCTTATACCTTTGAAGGTGTTTAATGATTTTTGCCTCCTAGGACTCATTCTTGTGAGATGTCCCACAAGTAGGACAAGGCTTTATGCTCCCACTCAAAAGAGGTAGATGGCTTAGAAGAAAGCTTAAGAAGACATTGGAGTGCTGAAATTAGTTTCTAGAAGTTTATTTTTATGACAGACAATAGTATCCTAAGAAGTGCACTAGTATATTAAGAATCACAAAAATGTCTTGCAAGTGTGAATTTGTCTTTGCAGGCATGAAAGTGTCTTTACAACCATCTTTGCAAGTGTAAAAGTGTTGTTCAAGCATGAAAGTGTCTCATAAGCTTGTAGTCACATCTTCTATATTTGCTAACATAAAAACTTGCCACTATTGGGACACATATTTCCTACTATAATGTTTGACAAGTCTATAAAGAGGGGGGAAAGGGGTGCATATGACACATTTAGGAATTTGTCTTGGTCAAGCCTTTAAGAAGTGTGTTTTAACATAAAGTATTAGAAGAGTTGGAGGTGAATGGCCTTATAGTGCTCATGATACAATGGAGATAGGTGTGTGCAACAACAATGGATGATGCCTTAAATAGTCTTGAAAAAAGAAAAGTGTGCATAAGTATTAAATAATGATGATGAATTCTTTCTATCATTAATAAGTCAAATAAACATGCTTATGGCTAATCTTACCATTAGACATAAATTAAAGGTGGGTTTAGGGAGAAAGGAAGAAATTAAGGAAAAAAAGAGTAAGTTTGAATGTGTGAGTGATGCATGCAATGATGACACAAAAAACACGAACATGGATAAAATAAGAAATGTTAACAATATGATAAGTCATATTCATTTAGAATAAGTATTTAAGAAATAATTTATGCTAAAAAAAATTGAAATTAAGGGTAAGGGACCAATGGTGGGCCACCATTTTTTCGCACTCCTCAAAGTCCTATGTGAAAATTTCAAATCACTCCCAAATTTGTATAACAACTTATTTGGCAAGTCTCCTCTTATAAAAATTTGTTTCAAGGCCACAGCAACACGTTTCTTGTCAAGGTATCCAAAAAGGCCCAAAAAGTAAGTGAGGCCAATAGTGGGTCACTAAGTCATGTATTATTGGTATGCTGATGTGGTATCACATGATTGGTCAATTTGTGTACTTTATGGAAAAAAGTGTTTTTAAATTGGATATTAAGTGTAAGTTTATTGGTTCTTTTATCCAAAACTGGTCCCAAACTGTCATATTCTATACCCACTATGTGTCCCCGCCCATGATCGACTCCTCTCCCTTAGGGCATGGTCCCATGGAGGGGAGCTTCCTAAAAAAATGGAGCAAAATCTGCTGAAATTTTTTTGGAATATTTTGAAACTGGTGGTCCCATGAATTTAAGCTCCAAGATTTAAGCAAGCTGGTGGTCCCATGAAGCTGGAATGGAATGTTGTGAATAAAAAATTAATAAATAAACATCATTTCCTTCCAATTTTTCCCTCGGGGAATATAAATTTCTAGATGTGTGACAAGTGGCATGAAAGTACTCTTAAGCAGGTGGGACAATTTCTAGCACCACCCCAATCTCACCCGCTGAAATTTTCACCCCAAAATAGTTTGGGCTCGAAAAGATTTCAATTAATCTTGTAACAGAATTTTATTTTTTCCATGAGACCTCTCCTTCAGTGAAAATAGGAGCCCAAGCTCCTATAGGACCATTCAGTTAGTCCAAGTCATACTTATCGTGGAGAAGCACAAACGTACAAAACCTTGGACATACCCAACAGACGTACGAGTTCCAAAATTGGAAGACATTCATTTGAATTTTTAGAATTTGGCAGCTGATCGAGTGGCAAATCATGTCCACCCTGATGCATTTTTAGTGGAATGGCAACATCAAGATTCTTCTGCAAATCCATAAGTCCTAATCATATACATTCTCTTCACTCTGCATTGCAGAGCTGCAGAGGCTTGAACCACCTCAAACAACTCCATGCTCTCCTACTCGTTATCGGCCTAGCCCAAAATTCTATCACTGTTGCCAAACTGGTAAACATGTATGCCTCGTGGGGTTCTTTACACAGAGCCCGTCTACTCTTTGACAGCACACATTCAAATAATGTTTACTTTTGGAATGTTATGATCAGAAGTTGTGTGAAGAGTGGAGCGTATGAAGAAACACTCAAACTTTACAATTGCATGCAAAAATCCGGTTCTCAAGCGGATCGTTTCACTTATCCTTATGTGTTGAAGGCATGCGCTTCTTTGACAGATCTGAAAGAAGGAAAAGCGATTCATCATAATATATCCAGAGATAGTTTGGATAGAGATGCTTATGTTGGAGCTGCACTGATAAATATGTATGCCAAGTGTTCGAGTACGGAGGATGCACGCCAAGCGTTTAACAAACTGCCTGAGAAAAATGTAGTCTTATGGACTGCCATGATCGCAGGGTATGCTCAAAATAGACAGCCCAGTGAAGCTCTGAGAGTTTTTAATGAGATGCTAATCACAGATGTTAAACCCAATTCGATTACGGTGATTTCTGTGCTTCCGGCATGTGCTGAGTTGAGAGATCTCAAACAGGGAAAAGCTATCCATAATTACATAATTAGACATGGGTTGGACTCAGATGTTGTTGTTGGCAATGCTCTTGTGGCCATGTATGCTAATTGTGGGTGGATGGATGTTGCACAAAAATTGTTTGACGAAATGTCTTACAGAGATGCAGTCTCATGGAATGCAATTATTGCAGGTTACGTGCAGAGTGGACAGAGTGATGATGCTCTGAAGCTTTTTAATCAAATGAGACTAGGAGATGTCAAAGCTGATTGTTTTACTGTGGCAAGTGTGCTTCCGGCATTTGCCCATTTAGAAGCTCTGCAACAGGGTAAGTGGATGCATGGTTATGTTGTTAAGAATGGATTTGAGGGGGATGGTTTTGTAGGGACTGTCTTGATAGATATGTATATCAAATGTGGCAGTCTAAAGGATGCACGCCATATGTTTGACAAAATGCAACGAAAAGACATAGTATGTTGGTCATTGATGATTGTGAGTTATGATTATAGCGGGCATCCAAACGAGGCCTTGAAGCTCTTTCATCAAATGCAGCTGGAAAATGTCAAACCCAATGCCGTGACCATGTCCAGTGTAATTTCAGCATGTTCCCACATAGGAAAGTTGGAGCAAGGACAATTGATCCATGTTCATGTAATTAGATGTGGATTTGAATCAGATGTTTCTGTGGGAAATTCTCTTATAGCTATGTATGCAAAATGTGGTAGTATAAAGTTTGCTAGCCAATTATTTGACAGCATGCATAAAAGAAATGTTGTCTCATGGAATGCCATGATTTCTGGATACTCGCAAAATGGATATGCCAGTGAGGTTTTTGCACTGTTTAACCAAATGCATTTGGCTGGTGTAAATCCAAATGCTGTCACTATGGCGACCATACCAGCCGCGTGTTCCATCTTAGGAGCATCGCAACGAGGCAAGTTAATCCATGGTTATATAATCAAAAGTGGATGGAAGTCCGATGTTTCCGTGATAACTTCCATGATAGACATGTATGCCAAGTGTGGGAGTATATATGTTGCACATAAGTTGTTTGACGAAATGCCTGAGAAAGATGTGATCTCTTGGAGTGCGGTGATTGCAGGATACGGAATGCATGGGCAGGGCAAAGGAGCCATTGAACTTTTTTCCCAAATGCTACAAACCGGTACAAAGCCAAACAATGTTACTTTTGTCTCTATCTTGTCAGCTTGTAGTCATGCAGGATTAGTGGACGAAGGGTGGCAAATATTTGAAAGCATGAGTAGGGATTTTGTTATGTCACCTTCGGTGAAGCATTATGCATGCATGGTTGATATTCTTGGCCGTGCAGGACATCTGGATGAGGCACAGGAATTTATCAAAAGAATGCCATTAGATCCAAATGCCGATGTATGGAAACCCTTGCTTGGAGCTTGCAGAATTTACTGCAACTTAGAGATAGCCAAAGATGTAGCAGAATGCCTTTTTAACTTAGATCCTTACAATTCTGGAAATTATGTTTTGCTATCGAACATTTATGCTGCAGCTGGCAGGTGGGATGATGCTGCAAATGTGAGAAAAATGATGAAGGATAGGGGATTGAAAAAATCCCCAGCATGCAGTTTTATTGAATTAGATAACAAGATTCATAAATTCCTCGTGGGAGATAAGTCACACCCACAATCAGCCAAAATTTATTCAACTTTGGAGAGTTTGACTTTGCAGATGGAGAAAGCAGGATACGTGTCTGACACAAACTTTGTCTTACACGACGTTGAAGATGAGGTGAAGGAAAATATGCTAAGCAGTCACAGTGAGAAGTTAGCCATTGCTTTTGGACTGATTAATACAAAGCCAGGGACACCTATACTGATAACAAAGAACCTTCGTGTGTGTGGTGACTGCCATAATGCCTCCAAGTTTATCTCCAGAATTGTCAATCGAGATATCATCATGAGAGATTCAAACCGTTTCCATCATTTCAGGGATGGATTATGTTTCTGTGGGGATTATTGGTGATGCTGGATTTTGATACCTAGGGGATTGCTATAAATAATTATCAAAAAAGCCAGAAGCAATCTCTTTTGTAACTTCAAACTAAGCATATTTCTCCCAGAATTTTTGTATCCAGGCATTGGCATTTCATCCAAACGAAGAGATATCTTGATATTTCTCTACATTTACAAAAAGATGTCTCATGGAACATAAATGCTGGGTTTTTCTGAAAAGCGCATACCAATGGGACCACGATAATTTTTATACTTTTTACTCAAATGCATTTGGCACGTGTGGATTAATCATCCAGTCGCTGCTTCGAGCATGCTTCCAACACATTTCTGTTTAGCAATTTGCAACAAGGTAATCTCATCTGTGATCACATAATTAAAATGGATTTTAAGTGTGGTGTGTGGTAACTGTACTTGTAATTAAGAAAAAATTCAGGTTAGCAATATACAGCATAAATAAACTAAACCCTAGTTAACAGTGAAACACAATGGACAATAAAAGCATAAATTAATGAACAATCCCACCAAAATCTTTATGCACTCCATGATTCATCTTCATTGTCTTTCTCCATTTACTGAAAATAACATTTGCCTTAAGATTTTCTTGAGCAACTATTATCTATGACAAAAACTCACCATGAAGTGACAAAATGAGGTTAACATTGTCCTTTTATAAAAGTCAATTTTTTGGATGAATGGCTAGGATTGACAATTGACAAATACCCTAAGATGGAAGGTTGAGATTGAATATGACAACTAGCAATTAGGGTTAGGGCAGAATTAGGGTAAAATTTGAAATGGAGGGCTCTGATTTAATTTAGGAAAATTAAATCAATGAACAAGGATGCATGTGACAAAGGATACTGGGTAGGAAAAAGAGATTGTTAAATAATCAAATAAGAATTTAAAATTATTTGATTTAGGAGGCAGTGTTGACTTTTTTGAATTAAAAATTAATTTAATTCAAAAGAGGTGGGGCCAGATAGTAAATAATGATTTTTAATTATTTACTTGGTGGGATAATGAGAAAAGGGAAATTTAAATAAATGATTTTATTTAAATTTGGAGGAAAAGACAAAAGGTCAATTAAAAATTATTTAATTGTAGAGGAAAAAAGGCTAAAGTAAATAATAATTAAATAAATTTAGGAATTTACTTAATTATAAAGAGACATAGGAAATTAGTGACACATTTATTTATTTAAATAATCAAAGGAATAAAATAGAATTATTTAATCAATAGTTGACTTTGGACTATAGGACATAATTATGTTGAGAAGAAATGTGGTAGGTCATGGAAAAATAAAGCTTGCAAGCCTAGGTTATTTTTATGTGTTTACATTTTGCCCCTTTTTATCATGATGTAGTTTATCGCATTGTGACAAAGAAAATTAGTCAAAAATATGATCCAGTGTAAAAGTAGGGAGAAGAAGAATGACAAGGAGGTAGTGGTATGCCCCCTCGAGAGGGCAGGCGGGTTCAAAGAACACGAGTGTGCTCTCAAAATAGGTGAGAAGACTATAGGATGAAGGAATAGAAGAAATGTTAGCACATAAGACATGGATGTGAGAATGAGAAAGAAATACTTCAATATTTTTCCAAATAACATAATAGGCGTTGCATAATCATCATCGAGCAATAAAATGTGACAAATGGATAATAAACACCATGATATGCCATAGACTAAGATGTGCAAGGTCATCAACTTGCAAAAAACAAACAATTGCAAGCAAAGAATGTCCTAACTCATATTAAGGGCAAAGTTGCCCCAAATTTTTTTTCAAGACACATCAAAGACAACAATCAAGGAAAAACAGGTCATGAGATGTCATCGCACTTCTAAATCCTTCATAGGACATCCTCGAGGTAGCTAGTAATGTGACCAAGAGACAAAACAATAAAAAGATAAGAAAAAAAAGACCAACAAAATCAATAGCCATTCAATATGTTTGCCAATATTTGTTTGATGAAGATTGATTGGTTGACAGTTTGATAGTTTGACAATTTTGATAGTTTGACGATTTGACGATGCTTGTCATCAGGAAGAACATATCCTGAAAAGGCTAATGATTATGTGACAAAGTTTGTTGCTAAGAAAGACACCTCCTGAAAAGGAAAATGACGATGTGACAAAGCCTATCATTAGGAAAGACATATCTTGAAAAGGAAAATGATGATGTGACGAAGCTTGTCGTAAGGAAAGACATGTCCTGAAAAGGAAAATGATGTTTGATGAGGTCCACTTCCAAGAAGGATGCATCTTGGAGGGGACCATAAAGTGACTAGGTCGACATTGTTTTGGCAATTTGACCGATGTTGACTTGATAATTGATTGGACTATGTTGTCTGTTGGTTCGCAATTTGAATGTTGGCATTTCAATGATTGCCTTGTGTCCGAGTTTGACTATGTCTAACTTATTTGATGGACGTGATGAACCATAAAGAATTGACTTTAGGTGGCCCCTAGGGCTCATCGACTAATGGTCTTGCCTATGTCATACACTCAAAGACCTTGTAGTTCAATTAACGCCATGATCAAGGACAATAGATTTTATTGATTGACACGACTAACTTGGAAAATACCAAGTAACTTGCCTACTAGACTCAAATGACCAACTGACATCAAAAACCTAAAAGACTGACTTAGGTGGTTTCAAAGGTACATCAAATGATGACCTTGCCTACATAGCAAATGCACAGAGACCGCATAGTTCAACCATTCTAACTATGACTCGACTTTGACTGATTTTGACTCTGTTTTTGGGATTTTTGAGAATTATTTAAATGTTTTTGTGTTTTTCATATTTTTTGATTTTTATTTGGATTGTGTGATTTATTTGATTTATTTGTCTTTTTGGGAATATTTTGTTTTTTTGTCTTTTGTGATGTTTTATTTTTTTGGCTTTTGTCAAATATTTGATTGTTTTTTTGGTTTTTGTCGAATATTTGATTGTTTTTTTTGGCTTTTGTGATATACGAGACCATGTGCGAGACCTACTGCAATCAAGTGATAAGGGTATTGCCCCCAGTCAGGTCTAGGACTAACCAAGTTGAATGAGACGGAATGGGACTTGCTTGGGATGAAAAGTGGATGATGTGCGAGGCATGATGTCAACCGTTATCAGCCATGGAAAGAAATAGCAAGAATTTATGATGGATGTTGTGAGGGTGTCAAAAGACTGGGTATTTATTATGGACAAAGGTAGATGGAGTGATAGTGGATGGTGAAGCAAAGACTACCTACATATGGTGCTTGTTTTCCAGGTTTTCACCATGGTACTTATCCAAAGCACCACCGAAGTGGTTTTCACTATTGGATGGATTATTTATTTTTACTGTTTTTGATCTTTTCTATTTTTTTTGGTGTCACCAAGACGCCTGTTTGCCAAGTTTTCATCAAGGTAACGATTTTTGTTGTATTTTTCAATTTTTTGTATTTTTATGGTTGTAACATGGCTCTTTGAAGCTATATAGAATCGATATGTCATGATGATTCCTTAACCTGTTTAGATGATCATGCTTGGCAAAAGGACCTGATCTGGATGCAAAATGTAAGTGAAAAATATGACAGATGATAAAAGTGGCGAATAAATGAGGTTATGATATGATCCCTAATGTACACACTACATGGGCCACCAGGCTTAAGACAAAAAGGAGTTTGGGCGACCGATGAGCTAGGGTACGTGAAGGGGTCATCGTCAAAGGTACATTAAAAGGCATCGCCCATGGAAGTGGGATGATGTGATGGTCGTGTAAATATGGACGAATGGAATGGAATGTATGGAATGAGCAAAAGTGATGTAGATGAAGACCTTGGATCAATAAGTTCTTTATTTGTCTTCGGCTTTTTAGAAATGCCCCCAGTGATTTTTGATAAAGAGGCATACTTGGAGATCAATCTTTGCTTGTCTTCATTTGTTACTTTCATTTTTGATGGGTCCAATAGCTTGTTATTTTGGCTAGAGGACTTTTCTTGACATTCGTTTATTTCATTGTGTCTCTTGATTCTTGATTGCCTTTTAAAGATAGCTATTTCATTGGAGCTTTTCCTTTATTCTTTTCATGAGTTGTGACTTGTTGATCCCTATCTATGATATGGATGGACATGAGTGAGATGGATGAAGTAGGAAAAGTGACAAGAAGGTTTAGTGGATGAATGAGAGTGGCAATGCCATCAATGACGTCTTTGGGATGATCCTTTTTAGTATTGATAACGTCAAAGGAAGCTTGCACATCCTTATTGACTTGGTAGAGGTGACAGTAGGAGACACATATCCTAGCCCAAGGCAGGTGGGATGCAAGATTTGTGAGGAAGCGGATAGGGTAAAGGTAGATATATCATCAGGATCCCAAAAGGTTTCTATCCAAGCATGACCATATGTTCGTGCACCTTCTGAAGTGGTCTTGCCATCATTATTGGAAGCTTGAACCTTCTCAACAACATTAGCATTGGCATTTATTAGTAGCTTGTCCATGAAGTATTCACCACATCCTATGTCATGAATCTTGACATTTGGATAGACAGTTGGAATGGTGGGAGTAGCTGGTATGGTGGAGGTCGAGGCAGTGGAAGTGGATGACTTGGTAAGTGTAGATGGATCGACGTATTTGGATGAGGGGAATGTTGAAGCTTCACAATTAATAGGCGCTTGATGTTCGCAAATTCCTCTTAATTTGGTGCAACATTGGAAGGGGTCGGGATCACCAATTATAGTAATCTCAGTGTCATTATAGGGGAACTTTAGACATTGGTCATATGTGGATGGTACGACCTTCAATGTGTGAATCCAAGGTCGGCCAAGGAGGATGTTGTAGGGAAATTCAAGATCCAAGACCTAGCATTTGGTTTATGTGATTGTTGTCCCAACACGAATAGGGAGCGTGATAATGCCCTTAGAAGAATGCTCCTCATCATCATAAGCTTTGATTACAATGCTTTTAGTGGCATCTACACATGCATCAAAGAAGCCTAATGCCTTGACCAATTTTAAGGAGCATATGTTCAATCTAGCTTCGAACCATCTACTAGGACTAATCTGATCTTGTGTTTTTGGATGAAAACTTCAATGTGTAATGCATCATTGTGGTATGGATTAGGTGTGGAGTAATCTTTGTCTAAGAAAGTGACTTAGTGGGAATGGGCTAAATATTTGACCATAGCTTCAAAGCGGTTGACATTGATGTTGGTGGGGACTGAAGCCTCTTGTAAGGCCTTGTCAAGGATAGCTTTATGTGTAGGAGAGATGCACAAAATTTCGAGTATGGAAATATGTGCAAGGGTTTTACCTAATTGATCGACGAGGTTAAATTGTTCTCTAGGTTGCGACGGCTTAGCAAAAGGGCCAAGTATCATGATTTTGGCTAGGTAAGTGGTGACGTTGCATTTAGGAGTCCTTTTGATGGTGATGGTATTGACATATTCATTGGCAGCTCAAAGGTGATTGATTATAGGCCCACTCAAGTAATCGAAGGCAACATGAGTGTAGTTAGCCTGGTTATTATTCTTTTGACTTAACGAGGAGGGATTTCCCAAACCATGATCTTGCATTGGATTCTTATGAATGGTATGGTTAGTATTGGAAGAGTATTATTGGCCATTAAATTCGATGACACCAATCTCAATTAGATCTTGTATGATGTTCCTCAATTGTTTATAGGGTGATGTTTTATGTCCTTTTTCTCTATGGTAATCACAGAAGGAATTTTCATCCCACCATGATGGTTTAAACTATCATGGATCATATGCTTTAGGCTCTTGCAATGTTATGATGTTAGATTGGACAAGATTCTTGAGGACAAATCCAATAGGTTCTCCCAAGGGGGTGAATGTGCATCGTTTTGGGAATTGTCTAGCCTGACTTTGTTGACATTGGCCTTGGTTGTTTTGAATAGAATTTTTGGTAGGTGTCAAGATAGATGGGGGAGTGTTTTGTAGTTGAGATCCCCTAAGTGTGATTGCAAGCCAGTTTTATTCACCACTATAGTGTCGACGACATCATCATTGGTAACATGTTTGTTTTTGGCCCAATACTTGTTCTTATAATTGTTCATGCTTATGTTTGTGTTCTTACTAGGGTACTTAAGTTCGCCTTGTGCAATGAGAGCCTTTTCAAGTTGGACACCCTTTTCAACAAGGTCTTTGAAGCTTGTACAACAATGGACTTGCAAATTATATTTCAAAGGTCCAATGAGGTTTTGAACAAACATGTGTATGTTCTCTTTTTCAGGGATTTCAACTGGACATTGGCTTGCCAAGCCTCACCATTTTTGAAAGAAAGGAATGAATATTTCACCAAATTCTTCTTGTGTTGTCTTACATAGTGTGGAAATTGTAACATTAGTGTCAATGTTATATGCATAGTTCTCTACAAATTTGTTGGCAAGTTCGTCCCATGATCTTATCCCTTTAGGAAAAAGTGTGAACTAATCAAGTGCAGAACCTGTGAGACTCCTAGGAAAAATTCTCATCAAATAAGTGTGTTCATATTCCATGTCTACACAATTGGTTGTGAATTCTCTTATGTGCTCAATGGTGTTTGTCTTTCCTTTGTACTTAGGGAAATTTGGGACCACATATCCTAGAGGAAACGGTGGAATGTATGAACTTGTGTCAAATGGATATGGATGCAAGTCAAAGGATGTATAAGTCTTCTTGTTGGATAGCTGCATATTTTCTACTTGCTTTTGTAAGGTGGCTAGTTGGGTAGTCATTGCATCCACTATTGTATTGTTGGTGGCATCACTCATATTGTCAATAGGTATCCCATGCATTCCCATTTGTTGTGATGACGTGTTTTGAGTTGGAACGTGTTGATGTTGGACATGTGTATGAATATGGGAAGTATATGTTGGGATGTGTGATCTAGTAGTGTTGAATTGCATTTGGGGATGCGTTTTCCATGCATGTTTTGATGACGAAGAGGGGTGTGACCTATTTGTAACATGCTCATGTATTGTGACGCTTGATTTTCTTGTCCAAATTGATAGATATGATCATGTGGGAAGCCTATGTTTTGTCTATGAGGGCCACTAGTGTTTGTGTTGATTTGAGGACCTTGTGATGTGGTATTGGTGTTAGGTTGAGGTCCTTGAATGGAAACTTTTCTTGCTTTGTTTCTTGCAAAAGGATTAAATGAGGACGTCCCCATAGCATTGGATGATGATCCAAATGTAGAAAATGTTGATCCAAAAGTTTGCGACACATTATGGGACACTTGTGGCATAGGTTGTGATGTGGTTTGTGATATAGTTGGTGTCCCAAAATCAGATGTTGCATTGATCATGTTTGTTGCACTTTGAGTTTTCATGCCAATAGAAGTAGTGGTAGTGCTATGTTGTGGTGTTGAGGGAGCTTGAATAGTTTGTGTGTTGTGAATAGGTGATGCTGCTCTCAAGGTTTTCACATCAAATCCCTATGGTAATCTAAATCCTTCATGTAAGATTTTGGCTAAATATTGTTGTGGATCTAGCATGATTAACTCATCTACAAAAGAAGCTACTTCTAGATTTTGGGCAGTAGCCTCTATGTCTTCTACAAACACATTTCCATTTGCATCTCTTTGAATGAATTCCTCAAAAGGATTGTTATGTGATGGATGTCCAATATTTGTGTCATTGAAAGGGTTTTTGGAGGTAGATCCCATGTTGGTATTGTTGTGAGTTGTATGTGAAGTGGCATTTAGGTTCATGTCACTAGTATGGTTATAAAGGTCATCTTCTTTTCCAAAAAGGTCCATTTCTCTTCTCATTTTTGGTAATCTAATCTTAACCATGTAATATTTTCTCAAACAAAAAGGGGAAATGCAAATGATATGGAACTAGGTTTATGGATGGAAATGATATGATATGACACTAAGCCTATGCTTTTGTATTTTTTTCAAACAAGAAATGAGGAGTGTCCTAATGCAATGTGACAATAATGTATAAAGAGGATGTTGGTTGGCCAATGTGAGGTGACAATAATGTTTATGAGGGATGCAAAATGATAAATATGTCTAAGAGGAATGTATAATGCAAGGTGATAATGATGTGTAAGAGGAATGTCTAATGCAAGGTGACAAATGATGGTGTCCTAAAATGAGAGAGTTTTGATATGCTATGGTAATGTCTAAATATGTTAAGAAAGTGTTCTAAATGCAAGGTGTAAGCAAGCTCTAAAGGTTATCAATTTTGGGAGATTGGAGAAGAGGTTTACTAACCATAAAAAGTTTAGCCAATGCTTCAATTTGAATTGTCAAAGGACCTTTTGTGAGACCAGTGAGACCAAGTGAAATGACAAAGAGACAAAGTGAGTTTCCCAAATTAGACTTATAAGCTGAAAAGAACTCACCCAAAATGACAAACTAGAAGTGTGACAAATGACTTTGTCAAATGATAATCTTTTCTTGAAGCAATGGTTTGTGTACAAAGTATGGAAATTTTGTCTATTTTAAAATCTGCAAAGATAATGTCTTAAGAGTTTGACAAGGCTGAAGGTGATTAGGAATCCTAAAATGTAACTAAAGTTTGCAATGGTATGCCTATTGTTAAGACTAAATGACAAAATAAAAGATGCAATAGTGGACAGTTTGAGCAAATTCTTCTTGTTTTCGTACAGAGGTCACTGTGAAAAGGAGGTTAGAGGCAGATCTTGAATTTTTTATGTCGGATTGTGACAATGAAAATTGTTTTTTTCTGAGTGACAGGAAGTTGTGGTGCTTAAGGTCATAGTTGTGTTGCAGAGGATAGATGTGTTGTTTAGACAACAATTGTGTTGTAGGTTTAAAATATGTGTTGTTTAGAGAAACAATTATGTTTCAATATGTCAGATGTGTTGTTTAGTGTAATAGTTGCATTGAAATAAAGTCAGTTGTGTTTCACAGTGAACAAAGTCTTTTTTTTTGTAATTTTGACAAGGTTGTAAATTTTTTCCATACTAATTATGATTTTCCAGATTGCAAAGGTATTTATTTGTTCATTAATTTAGAAAACACTTTGTTTTTGTCTTGGGTTGTTTTGCACAAGCATTTTGAAAATAATTACACAAATCTTATAGTTGGCAAGGACAATATTTGTTGGATTCCCACTTGGATTTATTCAGTCATGCCTATTTAGAGCGAATAGCTTAGGAACTTGGTAGCACTAGATCCCCTCCATGGAACTCACTTCTCGGGCATACCAAGTTCTAAATTCCCTAAGACCACAAGGATCTCAAGAAATTTTCCATCTCTACAATGAACTGTGAAAGTGTGGGATGACTTCAGAGGTCTAACCTCCTACACCAATACATAGAAGGATTTTGTCTTTCTACACAAAGGTTCTTAATAAGGGCATCTAGTTCAGGGGATAATATGATAAACTCCCTGAAGAGGTCTCCCAACCCTTAGAACAAGGGATTTTTACATCATAAAGATACTGGGGGAGAGCTATCATGTACCACTTCTTGTTGATTGCAAACTTTCCTTGCAATCACAAATTTATATAGCGGTTCAGAAGGGCTTGGCTTTAGCTCATTACCGCTTGGGTCATTCCCACCTTTCAAAGTGGGGCGGTAGGCCCTCTAATAATGGGTAAAAACAAATGAAATGAAAACATTTTTTTTATCTCCAAGATCGTAGAAAGGCACGAGAAGAGTGCATACACAAAGCTTTCACTTCACACTCGCAAGGTTGTACATTTTAATGCCCAAATAAAAAATGTGTGGGTGGAAAAGCAATAATCCCTAAGTGCTTTTGATTCTCCAAATCACTGTGAGGCACAAGAGAAGTGCATACGCACTAAGAAATCACTACCATACCACAAAACACACCAAACACTTGTAAATTTTAACCCAACTTATTATGAAAAAAACAAGGTTCTTTTTAGCCCAATGCAATGAAAAATGAAAGTACATTTTAACCTTGATGATTGTAGATGCAAGTTGTGTTCTTTTTAAAACTAATGAATTTAGATGCATCTACCCAAAAATAAATGATCTAATGATGCCTATGATATGACCCTAGGGTTAGTCTAACAAACTAAAAGGCTAAATGAACCAAATCTAATAGAAACCACCATAAATTAAATGAAATCTAAATATTCCCTTATGTGAAGTAGTTGCATCATTTGGCCTAACAATTGCATCATTCTAGCATTTCCAATTGCATCAAACCATACCTGGAACTTGCAAAAATGAAAAATCCATACGGAATCTGCAAAAAAAATTGTCCTTCATGTTGGGTTCACCAATGTAACTACCAAAAAATTCAGGTTAGCAATGTACAACATAAATAAACTAAACCCTAGTTAACAATGAAGCACAATGGAACATAAAAGCATAAACCAATGAATAATCTCACCAAAATATTCATGCACTCCTTGATTCTCCTTCATTGCCATTCTCCATTTGCTATAAATAACATTTTCCCTCATATTTTCATGAGAAACTAACCTATGACAAAGACTCAACAAAATATTGAAGGATTTGACTCAAAAATTGCAAGGATACTAAAAAATTTGCAAGCATGAAGTGACAAAATGAGGTTGACATCTTTTTATAAAAGTCAATTTTTTGGATGAATGGCGAGGATTGACAGTTGACAAATTCCCTAAGATGTAAAGTTAAGATTGAATATGACAACTAGCAGTTAGGGTTAAGGAAGAATTAGGGTAAAATTTGAAATGGAGGGCTATGATTTGATTTTAGGAAAATTAAATCAATGGACAGGAATGCACGTGACAAGAGGATATTGGGCACGAAAAAAGAGATTGTTGAAGAATCAAATAAGAATTTAAAATTATTTGATTTAGGAGACAATGTCAACCTTTTGAACTAAAAATAGAGGTGGGGTCAAGATAGTAAACAATGATTTGTAATTATTTACTTGGTGGGAAAATGGGAAAGGGAAATTCAAATAAATGATTTTATTTAAATTTGGAGGAAAAGATAAAAGGACAAAATAAATAATAATTAAATAATTATAGGAATTTAATTAATTATAGAGAGACAGGAAATTAGTGATGCATTTAAATAAATAAATGTAATTAATCAAGAGGAATAAAAGATAGGAATTAATTAAATAATTAAGAAGTATTTAATCAATAGTTGAGTTTGGACCATAGGACATAATTATTTTAATTATGTTGAGAAAAAATGTTGTAGGTCATGGAAAAATAAAGTTTGCAAGCCTAGGTCATTTTTATGTGTCTATAGCCCTCATGGACGTATATGCCAAATGCAGATGTATATGGATTGCACTTTATTTTTATTAAAAATATTCCAAAAATATATTGTTTAATGGAGCACAGTGATTGTAGGTTATAGAATGCATAGGGACAATGAGGAAAGCATTGTATTTGTCCTTCAACTACAATAGACAAGGGTGAAACCCATCAAGTCACTCTTATTTTTTTATTAACATGTAGTTCTTACGAGGATTTGGCACAACCAAAGTGACGTATCGTCTGTGCATATTTGATAAGGCAGAAGACTTTATCAAAATGATATAATTAGTGTCTAATGTTAACATGGGAGAACCCTTTATTGGAATTTGCATAGTTCTTTGCAATATTGTGGTAGAGAACACACAAGAGATTACCATTTGGACTTAGATCCTGAAATGTGAAAGTGTTTGTATAGAAAAACATGTGCACTACAGTAGACAAGAAAGATGATGTCACAAAGGGAGGAAACACTAACAAAGAAAGAGCATTGGAAAATATGTCAAATGTAGTTTGATTCAATCAGATGATAAGATCTATACAATTCCTATAGGAGACAAATCACTCCCTTAATAAAGTCCATTTAACCTCGGAGAACTTGACCTCCTAGATGAAGTGGTTTATGTGCTTCAATCAGATGAAAAGATCTATACACTTACTATGGGAGGTAATCCCTCCCTTAATTTGATAAAGTTTGTTTAATCTTGGAGAACTTGACCTCCTAGATGAAGTGAATTTTGTGCTTCAATAAGATGAAAAGATTTATACACTCACTATGAGAGGTAATCACTCCCTTAATTTGATAAATTCCATTCAACCTTGGAGAAGTTGACCTTATAGATGAAGTGGTTTTTGTGCTTCAATAAAATGACTAGATCTATACACTTACTATGGGAGATAAATTACTCCCTTACTTTGATAAAATCTGTTCAACCTTGGAGAACTTGACCTCCTAGATGAAATGGTTTATGTTCCCAACAAGAAACTCAGGTACAACACGCGCGATATAGTAAGAGGTGAAAGAAGATGCAGGGATTTTTCATGGCTGAAAGATAATAGTTTATTTTGAAGTAAGGAAAATCAGGGATCCAATCTGGATGACAAACAATATTCCTGTCTTTTGGTGTGTCATGGTGTCTTATCTCTAAGAAATAAATCATGGCTTAGGATACACTACTTCCATTGATCAATGATTAACTTAGATATCACTTAACACAAATCTAAAAAACACAGATTCTAATTTATGTATTTGTTGTTTCAATACAATTTGCTATTGTAACCAACATGTATATGGTGGAAAATTAACATGTGTTGTAGTTATGATCCACCATTCAAAAGTTGCAATACCTACATTTCTAAATTCATTTCATAGATTGTTTGATTCCCTTATACACAAATTGAATGGTATAGGACTTTAATATAACTTCTATGTGCTATTGGAAATTAAAACTATGCCTAAAATTAGCTTATCATAGAATTTGAGTAAGAAAAGAAAAAAAAATGAGCAAGGGAAGAACATATAATATACACTAAAAAACCAATGTAGGACAACTCCAGCATTGAAATAAGGTTGTGTCTCCTTATTTCAATTGAATCAGTAAGATTACAAATCAATTTCTCTCATGGGACCTCAAAAAATGTTATAGGATTGATAGATCTAACTACATGCTCTTACAGAGCCTCCAAAATATTATATGATCGATACATCTAACTCCATGCTCTTATGGATCCTTCAAAAATATGATACGATGATACATCTAACTCCATACTCTCATGGAGCCTCCAAAAATATTATGTAATTCATACATTTGTTAGATTATGACAACAAAATTAGAAAGAAAGTAGGGTTTATCTTTTGGAAAGATAAGGGAATTAAAGAAAATTCTTATCTTTGGAATCCTTTTGGAAAAGATAAAGATTTAAAAAGAAATAAAAACAAAGCTTTATTTTTCTATGTGCAACACAGGTTGAAGATATTATTTATATCGTGTTGCCTTGAAGGCTAAACAATTATTGTAATGAATTGTAATTGAAGAGCAGCAGTTGTGTGAAAGTTGTAATCAATTTCTCTGAGCAATAAGAATACTGATACTTTGCCTCATGGATGTTTCCTTGGCATATTTTCAAGGTTTTACCACATAAATTTGTGTCTTCTCTTTTATTATGTGATTCCATTTAATTATCTTTTGTATTTATTTGCATCTAACTTGTGTTGCAATATTATTAGTTTTATGGGTTTATGTCTCCATTTACACAAGTGGTATAAGAGCAATTATTTTGCAGCATTTTTTTTAAGATTTGGTGTTTGTTTTGTAGCATCAGATGGAAAGGGTTTCAAATGGAAGGTTTGAGATGGAGAAATTCAATAGGAAGAATAATTTGAGCTATGGAAGTTCAAGATGTGTGATTTTCTAGTGCAACAAGGATTGTACAAAGTATTGGTTGGAAATTCAAAGAAACTTGCAAATATGACTGATGAAGATTGGGAGGATCTTGATACAAGAGCTCTGAGCACAATTCGGTTGTGTTTAGCAGATGATGTTCTTTTTAATATTGTTGGAGAAGATACAGTTGCATGCTTATGGAGTAAACTGGAGAGTCTTTATATGACAAAATCCTTGACCAATCAAATCTACTTGAAGAGGCAATTGTATATTTTGCGAATGAAGGTATAAAAATTGTTGATAATTTAAATATTTTCAATACTCTTATCTGTCAATTAGCTAGTATGGGTGTAAAATTTGAAGATGAAGACAAGGCAGTTATGTTATTGTGTTCATTGCTTGAATCCTAGAATCACTTAGTCACTTCTATTAGCTTTAGCACAACTAACACCCTTGAATTTGATTTTGTTGTGGGAGTTTTATTCTCTAAAGAGGTGTGGAGGAAATCTAACATAGAATCCTCAACATCTGAAGCAATGGTGGTTAGAGGTTGATCCAAGGAAAAAGGGGAAGATTCGAGAGGTACATCTAGATCTAAGTCAAAAGGAAAAAAGGGTAAGGGAAAATGTTGGTACTGCAATAAATCAGGCCATCTCAAGAAAGATTGTTGGAAGAGAAAAGAAGAAAATGATGACTCCAAAAAGGAAGCAAATTCGATTGAGACAAGTTTAGGTACGATTGATGAAGTTTTATTTGTTTGTAATTCCTTACAGTATCATGAGGAAAGGTTATTAGATTTTGGGGCTTCTAATCACATGTGTCCACATAAGTATTGGTTTTCATCTTACCAAGCTATTGGTGTTGGTGTTGTTATTATGGGAAATAATGTTTCTTGTAAGACTGTTGGGATTGGAAGCATTAAGATTAAAATGTTTGATGGTATTATGAGGACTTTAACAGAAGTAAGACATGTGCCTGAACTCAAAAATAATTTAATTTCTTTGGGAGTTTCAGATTCTTGAGGTTATAAATTTACAATTCAAGGTGGATCAATGAAAGTGTCCAAGGGAATTTTGGTGGTCATGAAGGCTACAAATATTAGAAACCTTTGCAAGCTTGAAGGGAGTACGGTAATAAATGAAGTGGCAGTGGTATCTGAGGAAGAAAATGAATCTACTTGTTTATGGAATCAACGATTGGTTCATATGAGTGAGAAAGGATTGAAGGTACTATTGAACCATAAGTTACTTCCAGTTTTAAAATCTTTGAATTTGAATTTTTGTAAGAATTGTGTTTATGGGAAGCAATCTAGACAAAAGTTTAAAGCAAGTAGTTTGACAAGGGTATTCTAGATTACATTCATTCAGGTGTTTTGTGGTGTTTTAAATTAGACGCCAAATTGAAGAAGTATATCTTTGTTGGTTATGGTGACAAAATTAAGGGATATAGATTGTGGGATCCTACTACCCACAAAGTCATTATTAATAGAGATGTAGTATGAATCTTATCTCATAAACTTAGATATTGTAGAAGTTTATTTGAAACAAGAACAAGTACCTCAACATCAAGAAATTCAATTAGAAACTCATCCATTTATATAAAACAGGGAGCAAGAAGAAGCTTTCGAAGAAGAAGATGAGAATGCAAAAAATCTACAAGAAAATGTAGAAATTCCACAAATAGATCTAAGGCGATCTACACAGGTTAGAAATCCACCTAAAAGGTATGATGATTATGTTTCATCCATTGCTTTGATTTCTAAGGAATGGAACCTAGTTTTTATCAGGAAGCAATGGATGATGCTAAAAATGCTAAATGGAAAATAGCAATGAAAGAAGAAATGGATGCCTTGGAAAAGAATAAAACATAGGACCTAGTAGAAATTCCAAAGGGTAGAAATTTTTTTCATTGCAAATGGGTCTTCAAATTGAAGAAGGGTGTTGATGATAAAGTTGAAAGTTTCAAAGCAAGACTGGTAGCAAAAGGGTATTCTCAAAAGGAAGGTATCGATTTTCATGAAATTTTTTCACCAATTGTTAAGGTAGTTTCTATTTGGGTTGTTTTAGCACTTGTTGCTTTGCTTGATCTTGAGTTGGAGCAATTAGATGTTAAAACAACATTTTTACATGGAGATTTGGATGAAGATATATATATGGAACAACCAAAAAGTTTTGTTCAAGATCACAATAGGAAATTTGTTTGCAAACTCCAAAAGCCATTGTATGGCCTGAAGTAGTCTCCTAGGTAATGGTACAAGAAGTTTGATTCCTTCATGGTGAGACAAAATTTTACAAGGAGTGAGTATGACCATTTTGTTTACTTCAAAATTTTGAAAAATGGTTTATTTATTATCTTGGTGTTATATGTTGATGATATGCTTGTAGCAAGCAAAAGCATAGTTGAGATCAATGGGTTAAAGGCTCATATGACTAGAAATTTTGATACGAAGGTTCTAGGAACCAGAAAAAAAAAATTGGGCATGGAAATACATAGAGACAGGGAACATGGTAAGCTTTGGTTATCGCAAGAGAAGTATGTGGAGAAGATCCTCATAAGATTCAGTATGAAGAATGTGAAACCAGTGAATATCCCTTTAGCTTCTCATTTTAAGCTTTCTTCAAGTTTATGTCCTAGTAATAAAGAAGAAAAGGATTATATATCTCATGTATCATATGCTAATGTAGTAGGAAGTTTAATGTATGCGATGGCATGTACAAGACCAGATATTTCACATGTAGTTGGTGTTGTTAGTGGATACATGGAAAATATAGGTAAAGAGCATTGGGAGGAAATGAAATGGGTACTTCGGTATCTTAGAGGTACAAGTGATTACTACCTCACCTTTGATGGTAGTAGTGGTTTAGTTTGCAATTATGTTGATTCAAATTTTGCGAGCAATTTGGACAAAAGTAGATCTACATCAGGTTATTTCTTTACTCTTATAGGGGTACCTATTTTTTGGATGTCAAAGATTCAAGAAACAGTTGCTTTATCCATAACTAAGGCAGAGTATATGGTTGTCTCACATGCTTGCGAAGAGGCAATTTGGTTGAAGGGTCTTTTGGGTGAGTTTGGAAAAGTACAAGATAGGGTGATTGTATTTTATGATAGTCAAAGTCTAAAAATCCAGCTTATCATAGTAGGACTAAGCATATTTTGATTAAATATCATTTTGTAAGATAGGTTATTGATGGAGGTGGAGTGACTCTTGAGAAAGTTCATACACTAGAAAATTGTGCAGACATGTTGACAAAACCAGTACAGTTAGAGAAGTTGAAGTGGAGTTTGACTTCTCTTGGCTTGTAGAAAAGGTGATGAATGGGCATGGGAAAGTATTGGGTAAATTGTTGTTAAGGTGGAGATTGTTAGATTATGACAACAAAATAGATAGAAAGCAAAGTTTATCTTTTGGAAAGATGAGGGAATTAAAGCAAATTCTTATCTTGGAAAATATTATCTTTGGAATCCTTTTGGAAAAGATAAAGATTTAAAAACAAATAAAACAAAGCTTTATTTTTCTATGTGCAACACAAGTTGAAGATATTATTTATATCTTACTACCTTGAAGGCTAAACGATTATTGTAATGAATTGTAATTGAAGAGCAACAGTTGTGTGAAATTTGTAATCAATTTCTCTGAGCAGTAAGAATACTGATACTTTGCCTCGTGGATTTTTCCATGGCATATTGTCAAGGTTTTACCACGTAAATTTGTGTCTTCTCTTTTATTATGTGATTCCATTTAATTATCTTTTGTATTACTTTGCATCTAACTTGTGCTACAATATTATTAGTTTTTTTGGTTTACATTTCCATTTACACAACAACATCTACCATGCTATCCTCTTCCATACTCAATTGAAATGCATGCAGCATTCTCATAACTCTATGTGACAATTTTCTACCACTCTATTGATCCGAAAGATCCCAGTGAACACATTTGTATTTGCACATACATTGGATCATTATAATGACAGGCCAAAACCCAACAAATAAATCACCTAAATAGTCACAAGTGAAATGCTTAATCTTTTGATACAAATTTTTAAGGAAGAGGAGCTTTGCTAGAGTTTCATTGTGTTTGATTTCAAATTTGTAAATCATTGTCATCTTCTAGCTTTCTTTTATTTTTCTAGAGGTTTGGATCTTAGTTTTGAGGGAGGAAATCCCCGTGCATGTTGAAATGGAGGCACACAACACCCAAGGAGGCTCTTCCACGAGGTATCAACAAGGGAAAGTTTGGAGTAAAACGCCAAACCCCATTTTTAATTCCAAGAGTATTTGGAAAATAGATCTCTTTCCCTTAGAAGCTTCCTATGTTTGTCTCAAGGCTAGACAAGGTAGTCCTATGTTTTGGAAGGCGGTATTAATTTATTGGCTCCCAAATATCTTTATTGCAAGTTTCTAGGCATGCATCTATCAATCAAAAACTTGTATTGTTGGAAAAGAATCCATGAGACCTTAAAAGAATATTACATTTGAATATGATCCTTAAGGCTTTTCATTTTCATAGTTGTAGACGAAATGTGAGGGAGTTGATTTTCTAGGGTGTTTGGTACTTTTCTAGGAATGTTGGATTGTTCATGAACATTAACATAGTAGATTAAAGCCCATACAAGAGATGTATATGAAACATGTAGTGTGGAATTAACAATATGACCTTCCACATATTCCCTTCCACATAAGCTTTGGACTAACAAGTGGGTTTTTGGGAAGATATATTAGCACAACTCAATTTTTAGTAGGAAAAGGCTCTTTACAAATATATTTTTAGAATTTGAGTTGGATTAGTGCTCTCTTCAAATCCCACTCTCAAAGAAAGCGATCCAGAATGGATACAACCACTTGATTATGAATGTGCATACCCTATCAACGCATGAAGAATCACATTTATGGATGTGAACATGAGAAAACAAAGTAATGAAAAACAAAGACTCAAATGAAAAGAAATGAACCTTTACCTTTCCTCCCAATCCACCTCCAATTGAGCTTAAGAGGTAGAGCACCCAACTTGAGAAGCCTTCCAAAAGACCTCTCAAAATGTTTTTTTGCACACACAAGAATGTGTAAGGTTGTGCTTAAGATGTGTGATTGGGGGTATGTGGTTTCTATTCAAGCTATTAGTATGAATTTTTATTCCAAGAGCTCCCATTTTTTTATAAACTTAAGAGATGGTTTGATTTATAGATTGATAGGATGATTGATCAATAGTCAAGATTGATTCAAGGGATTAATGGTTGAGGATGATTGAGAGATTTGGATGAAGGAGAAGCCTTCATGTGGCTCCTTGTGATCAATGCACTTGGAGAGGACAAATATCAAAAGGATTTGGATGGTTAAGATTGATTCAATTTGATCAATGGGTGGAATTGAAAGTCTTCACACTCGTGTGAAAAGGACCATGGGGATATGTGAAAAGCACCATGGGGATGTGTGATTGCTCTCACAGGTGTAAGAATTGCATAGGAATGTAATGTTTGACATGTGATTGATGTCACACATAGGTGAGAATCACATGTGGATATAAGATTTGACAAGTGGGCTCACACATGTGAGTCACATGTGTGAAAATGGAAGGTGTAGATCTTCTAGGATAAATGGATGGCTACAATTTTATGAGAGGTTTTTTTGGATAAATAGGATGGATGCGACAAATGATTAAATAAAATTAATCATGATTTGATTTGTGCAAGTGGGAATTAATTAGTTGGTTTTAGTCAATTAATTAGTTGAGGGGAATTTTAAAAGAATAAAATTAAAAAGATGTATTTATTTAATATTTGGAAGAAAAGGATATGAAGGATAAACATAAGTAAATAAATGTGAATTTATTTAATTAGGAGTGCACTATGGAGGAAAGGGAGATAAAGGATAAATTAATTAAATAAATGATTTGAATTTTTTAATTAATAATTGAGAAATGATTAAGAAGGTTAATTAACTAATTAATATTACTTAATTAATGTTGGAATAGGATAAAATTGAGTTTCGTTGGGTTTGATTTTTTTTAGATGTCTACATTTTTCCTCTCTTTGAAATGATGTTGAAATAATGACACAATACCATTTTAAAGAAGAATAAAAAATAGTAGATGTAGAAGAGATAGGACTACCATTTTTCATCTATTTTTACATGTATTTAAAATAGAAAGTCTACAAAGATTTAAATGGCTAGATTAAGCAATTAAAATATTACAAAATGATTAATAAAAGTTAGCTTCAAAACAACACTTATCATAAATAGTACTAACAATTCATAAAGTATTATCTCTCAAAGGCTAACTACTAATCAAAAAACATATGATAATAGTTTGATACTAGTAAAAACATCAAAAGGTGCTATCAAATGATTAGTAAACACAAATATTTATAGCCCTATCACTTAATGGTGCACTTTTATATATATTTTTAAGTTGTTACCTCTAATACTTGGTGGACAAGTCTATAAACATTTTTTCATTGGTCATTTGATAGCACTTTTATATCTTGTCACTAGTTAATTAAATACATTATTCTTCAAAACTAAAAGAAATCATAACTTTTTATTTTTGTCATATACATTTTTCTATAATTTATAAAATTATATTTTTTCTATGGTATACACATTGCTAGGCATATCATCACTTCTTGAATGCATTTGAGAGTTTAATGCTTACTATCACAATCCACTATTATACAATTACAACCTTAGAATATGTTATGTAGTGGTATTTATCTTATTACATTACAAAATTGTTGAAGATTTATTTTCTTTCTTCAACCTTCAATAACCAAACACAAAAATCCTACAAAATTATCTTTAGATTTAACATATAATCTACATAAAATAATGGTAAATAGAGGTTTTCAAATATGAGTAATTATGTATAAACTACACCAAGTTGGTTAAATTTTTGTGGCATGCCACTTCATATTATGTGGTGACTTCTTTCCATAGGACTTGACACTTAAAACACAAACAAGAAAGATGAAAATTGTATAGTCATGTCAACTAGTCGCTGCATGTTTATATTTCTTAAGATTATATGGAGTGCTTGGCCAATAGAGCTATAAATATTTATGTATCAACCATTTGATAGTACCTTTAAGTATTGTTACTAGTTTTCAACAATATCTTGGGTGTGATAATTTAAGAGATTTTCAATGATTTTATAAGTAAGAACCAACTTTGAAGGTATTTTTATTTATTAATATTGATGATGATTAGGTACATTATATTTCAATAGTCCATAGTAATTATCACATGTCATTTATGGATTCAATTGTGTGAGATTTAATTTTGCATCAATATTTCAGATCACACTTTGTGATCCATCATCAGGATGAAAGAGAGTTGTAGGAAAAATGGTGTGTACAAACCAAGATATGTTAAAAAGAGAGGGAGAGAGAGGGGAGAATACACATGGTTCAATACATAGGCTTTCCTCCCCCCTCCCTCCCTCTCTTCTTAACCTGTCTTGGTCTAGAACAAACCATTTTTTCTACAACTCTCTTTCATCCTGATGATGGATCATGGAATGTGACCTAAAACATTGATACAAAATTTAATCTCACATAGTTGAATCCAAAAATGACATGTGTTAATTGATGATGAGTTCTAAATTTGCTAAAAATTGACACTAGATATTAACCATAAGAAGGACTAATTTATAATTTCTCTTAAAACGTTTATTTTTTATGAAGGTAATAAATAAGCCTTTAGTGTTTTGTGTTTTTTTTAGATTTTTGGGTGGGAATCTCAAATTAGGGGTAACTATCATTGAGATCACTTCCTTAATTCATCATTATAAATGACAAGATAGATTATGAGATTTTTAAGTGTTTTTCTCTCTATTTTAACATGTGAGAATTATGTTTACTAGTGTTCATGGGTGAATGTCAAATTATTTTCTTTGACATTATCTTTTGTGAGAACTTTAGTTATATTGATATTCATGGATGTTTATCCTATTTTATAAAAATTACCATCCATGGATTTCTACTTGGAGGTTGGGGTGAGTTTCACTTAAGCTTATTCCACTCATGGATGAGTACTCTACTAGCAAACATTGATTTTACATGCATTTTAGTATTGTACCTTGAAAAAATAATGATGATTTAATTACACCATATTATCTCAATTAATGAACATTAAATTTATAGAATACTATAAGGGAATTGGAGGTCAATTAAATTTACTATGCCAAGTTTAGTCATAGATGAACAACTTGGGTTTTTTCTAAATTCAAACTAACTATGAAAAAAAAATTTCTTGGATAGGTTATGATCAATATCCTTAACAAATTTCCTAAGATTGAGCAACTTGACATAAAGTTTTATTCTTGCAAAGACTTATTGTCTAGATAAGTGATCATTGGTTGCCCTCAGATTCTTGTGAAACCCCCTTCTATAGGATATCAACCTCCATCAAGTCAATACAAGAACTTTACCTCCACTAGTTCCATTTGAGAACTTGACCTTGATCTAAACATTGCAAAACTACAACCTACATATGAATAGTTTAAGAATTTGGTTCCCATTAGGCCTTTACAAAAGATTGGCCTCCATCAGGCCTTTGTGGGAAGTTGATCACTATCATGCCCCATGATAACTTGATCAATATCTCAACTACACCTATTGAAAAAAGAACGAGTTCACTTACTCTTTTCTACAAAATGCCAACCTTAGTTTGATTTAAATTTTTACAAAGGCCTAAGGCCCTACTAAACTTTTTGGGCTATCCAATTCCAACTAAAAGTTTCCCCATACTTAGCCATTAATGCCTTCCTATTTTTTGGACTTTGTGGAAACTCAACCTACTACAAAACCACACCTTGTAACTAGTTAAAAACATTGGACTAGTTTAGTAATAAATCTTCGCAAAAGGCTAGTTGGAGGCCTAAAACCCACAAGTGCATAACTTAGCCAATTTTTATCCAATTTTCCCCAAGTTTAAAATGGTGATAGTTATTTGGACTCTCTACAAGATAGAAGACTTAAAAATCCCTCACATTATATAATTTTAGGATTTTTAAATTTGGGTAATTAACTAAGGTGAAGGGAAGGGAAAACATAAATCATAAACTCTCATACCAGTTATCAATGAGGGATCATACTATACATGCACACAAATGAAGGGGCTCAATAAAAAAATACAACATAAATTTGAGTCCCAATAATAGCTTTGATTGGGGACATGTGCCTCTTGCAAGTGTACAAAAGAATCTAAAATCTCCAAGAAGACCATAAATTCACTATGATCAAACAAAACATAACTTGGCCACATGGGTCAAAGTAACCCAGAAAAATATTGAGAAAAAATAAAGGATGTAACATTTCACTCACCACAAAATTTAAAATTCACTACTCAATAAAATTAGTGTTTCAAATGTTAACCATGCACTAGTAGCTCTATTAGCTCCCCATCCAAATTCATGAGATGGTAGACAATAATTTCATAACTCTAGCCACTCCATACTATCCAAGCCATAGGGGATCAAATTTATCATGCTTTCCCTTATCCTCTGACTTGGTTTTCCATAAAATAACTAGATCACCAACTCGCGACTCTCTAGGTGATTTCCTTTTACCATGCAGTTGCTTCATGATCTACTTGTGTTGCACACTTTTTCCTTGAGTCACCAATTTTTCTCATCCAACTCAATTAGTGTCATGACTTGCAAGGATACTACATTACACTAATCATCATCTATATCTTGCAGCAATTGATATACAAGCAACCTTAAATTGATAAATGTTCAAGATTCTACCCCATAAAATAGCTCAAATGGGCTCCATCCAATGACTTATTTGAAATTGAATCTATCAACCCAAAGAGAAAACTTGATTTTATCATCCCATCTCTTCTTGTACTATCTAAAGTCATCTTTATGATTTCATCAAGCTCTTATTACTTGATTTATCCTATCCATTACTTTGTGGGTGGTATGGGGAATAATGTATTAGGTTTATACTAAAGTAATATCACATATCTTGCATACATCTAGTGACTTGAAGAACATGGAATTATCAACAATGACCCTAGTTAGAACTTCAAACCTATTTGTATTGTGGTTGATCAAAAAATCAATCACTGCCTTGTAATTTTCATTACAACTTTGAATAGCCTTAACCTAATTGGTGAAGTAATTTTTGGCCACAAATATCCACTTGTATCCATTTCTATATCTCTCTTGTATATCTCCAATAAAATCAATCCCTCGCTGGTTGAAATGTGCTTCAACTGTCAAAGAAAGCAAGTGAAGTGCACCAACAAATTTCAGCTTGCCTGAAAATGTTTGACAAGAGTCACACTTTCTTATCATTTGTGCAACATTGTTGAATTTTTTTGGGAACAAAAAACTTTCCCTCAATATTTATGTGTTGTGGTCTTAGATTTGAAATTTCCAACACATGCACTATCATGACATTCTTTCATTACTTCATCAATCTTCTTTCTATTCAAGCACTATAGTAAATCTCCTTTGTGATTTATCCACATTAGCTCACCTTGGACTAGCACATACCTCTATGACCATAGCTTGAGGTTCCTCTCATAAAAGGTTGCATCCCTATATCATGGATCATATCATAAACTACATATAGTAGAATGACCATCAATATTGACTTCATTTACCTATGTTACCTCCAATTTGGAATCAAGCGTCAACTTGACCAAGACTTGACCTCTAACTAGTTTGGTAATCTATATCTACTTGTATTACTCTTGGATTTTTTTTATCTAGTGACATATTTTTACCTAAAGCCTCATGTTTCATGAATATATCCTAAAAAATTGGGTGTGGAACATATGCTATAATTTTAGCACCCACAAGATATGACCTAAAGTTCTTCACAACCTTGACTAAAACATAAGTGTGCTCCATATTGTATTACTTAAACTTAGCTACTTGTAAATACTTACTAGACAAGGATATCAACTACTCATATCAATCTTCATTCTCTTATAGTAATACACCAACCATAATATAAAATGAAGTAAAACATAATAGCTGGAGAGGTTTGGAGTAATATGAACTTACCCAAATAGAGGCCTTAGAGATTGCTTGCTTGATATCCATGAAGGCTTCAACTGGTTTTGCACTCCACATAATTGATTGTCCCTTTTTAGAATATTTGAAATAGCTTTATTATTCTCAACAAAAATATGAACAAACCTCTTAATAACGTTGATCTACCCAAAAAATGATTGAATTCCTTTGACATATTTGGGTTGAGGGATAAGGTTGATAACCTTGAATCTTTCAGGGTCTATCCTTATCCCATCTTTTGACACAATGTATCCCAAAAGTTTTCCTTCCTCAACACCAAATAGACACTTCTTGGGATTCAAAGAAATCCCATGCTCCAAATATATCTTAAAAATTAATTTGAGGTGTTTGCAATGCTTTCCTCTCATTTTTTAAAGTGTGGTTAGATTGTCCTGGTAAACCGCCATAATCCAATCAATAACACAACAATATATCTGCGTTCATTTCTCTTTGAAAATGTAATCATGCATTCTTCAAACCAAATGACATCCTCACATACACATATGTGCCCCATGGAGTAGTGAATTTTATTTAATGATGTATGCTTTGAGACCCTCATACAACTATGAAAAAACTTTTTAAATTTATGTAGCAAGGAAATCAACATTTATCTATGATCTTGTTACTTGCTAGAACAAGTGATCCATGCTTGGAAGGGGATAATTATCATTGAGATATTTAAGATTGAGATTCTTTAAATCAACACACAACCTTATCTCTTCATTCTTTTATCTTATTGGGACCTATTGTACCTTGCACTCACACCTCATTTTGTTTTCTAACAAAATACAAACCCCCCTTCTTTTCCTTCTCCTTCTTCTCTTTGTTTTTCTTCCCCCTTTTTCCTTTTTTTTGTTTTTGTTGGTTTCTTCCTTTTCCTCCTCTTTCTTTTCATTTGGGTCTACTTCATCAAAGTTTAAGGGTTTCCAAGGAAGGCATGTTGTTCTTTTCAAGCCCAATCGCCAACATCTTTCCATTGCATTGTCCTTCATTTTGGAGTTTCGGCTTAGTCAATATGTCTCCTAACACTCTCGAATCTTGATGCTCGATGGTGATGTGTTTTGTCATCTCAATTTTATTACCTATCAGCATACTTAGTGGAATTGATGCACATTTAATGAGAATTAATGCATCATTTTAAGTGGCTTTAAAAGGGAGTCAATTATTTTAATATTCATTTGGGCATTGTGGAGTTAATTTCTTTGTGAGCTCTACAATTTCCTCAGAACCTTGTGATCAAAATATTTGCTCCTCATAATTTCTTATGCTCAGTTTGGTATTGGTGTCATCACGTTGTTTGTGCCTAGTTTGCTAGTGGTGCTTGTGTTTTTTCATATTTTTCATCCACCTTTTCATTTCTACACCCTTTTTGCCCATGATCTTTCTTGGTATACTCGAGATCTTTATGAATTATGCTTTGCTTCTCTGGTTTTTTCCTTTATTTGTTGTGTGGTTTTGTTGTCATGTCCATTTGACTAGGTTGTTGTCTTGTGTTTTTTTGGTTTGGTTGGTTTCTTTTCATTTTGCTGTTGTTTTCATTTTTCCCCTTTTTTTGGGTCATTTGTTGCATTTTTTTGTTTGCTTGGCCCATGAAATCTTGTTTCACCTCAGGGCCTCAATCAAGGATGTTTATGGTATCATCTAATACCTTTTAGGTTCCAGGTTGCCTTTCCAATTTTTTTTTGGAAAGGGGGTAGGATGTTTCTAATAAACCCCCTGGCCTTAAGGTTTTCACATTTATGCTTAGACTATCGATCATCAGACATTGACTATATCTCTTAACTTGAGTTATTCAACAAACCTCAAGCTATATACTTGATAACCAATATCCAATGAAAATGCCTTCGAAATATTTGGTTGAACAGTCACGGATGTTAGACATCAAGGAGATCCTTTAACATTTATCTTGAAAAATTCAAGTAAAAGCTAATTTGGATTTTCAACTTCTGAAACTTGAAGAGCCTTTGTGCTTTTGATAGGACCTTTTCATTTTGTCAAGATTCAAAAATAAATCTTACCTAATATCAAAAGAACATAAAATAGTCTTTTCAATCTCTAACCCCCAAAGAAAAGTGATAAAGCAAACATTTTTTATTTTTGAGAATTGAACATCGAGCCTTCAATTTATCAATTGTTGAAAGAAATCCTTAAAACTTAAGTGCTATCTCCAATCTTTGAATCCCAATGGTAATTCCTTTTACTTTGTGAAAGAAAATTGGGTATCAAAAATTAGTTGTATGCCATAGTATTTAAATTCTCAAAGGAGTAAACCTTAAGTGGTATCTTTTATCTTTGACTCTTGATGGTAATTCCTTTTACTCTGTGAAAGGCAATCGGGTATCAAAAATTGGGTGTATTCCTTAATAGTTAAAGTCTCAAAGGATTAAGAGATAATATGTATCCCTAAACTTTGATCCCCAATGAAATTCCATTTATTTTTCTAAAAAAATTACCAAGTAGCGACTAGTGGGTGTTTCTCCTAATGGTTGTGGTCTAATAAGAAATAAGAAACAAGCAATATATCCGGACTTCAATACCAAAAAATATGAAACAATTTGACATACCTTTTTTAAAGTTGTGTTTGGTTCAGGGAAATTGGTTAACCCCCAAAGAAAAGTGATAAAGAAAACATTTTTTATTTTTGAGAATTGAGCATCGAGACTTCACCTTATCAATTGCTGAAAGAAATCCTTAAAACTTAAGTGTTATCTAAGAATTGGGGGAATTGGTACATTCAATTCAAGTCCTCATACATCAAAGTGGAAGGTTTCCACAAGGCTCCCCTCCAATTGCTAAGGTACCCCATTGATAGGATAATCATATTAGAATTATGTAGATAGGGTATAGAGATCCAAAAGCTCATTGCCAGAAAGCACAAATTAGGATACTCTTTGCTAGATTTTTGTGAATATGAAAAATGCCAAGATAACCAAATTAGAGTTAGAAATGTATACAATAAACCTGTATGATGAATCGATGGCTATGTTTGATCCTATTGGGAAAATAAGAAAATTTGTAGGTTGGTTTTTTCAAACATGAGCCTGCTTTAGAGGACCATTGGTCCAATCGCGAGGATGAATTCAAGGTAAGGATGAAAGACTATTGTAGATTAACAGTATATATGATGAAAGCCTATAATTTTTCAAAAGTGTCAAAATATTTGAGAGAAAATTGGAAAGTATTGGACCCTATCTATGGTGAAAAAGGAGTGTATAACCAACCAATCTACAATGTGGATTGCTCCATAGAAGAAGACCAACATATGAAAATGAGAGCAGCTAGTGTCATAGCCTATTCTAAGAGATGGTTGGTATTTCCTCTTCCCATGATGGAGTTACCATGACCCCAATCTCAACCTAAGAGGTCTCAAGTAGTTGGAGGTCCATCTACTATTGCAATCTAGAAAGAAAGGTCATCATCTTTGGTAGTTGGATCAAATAGGAAGAAAGATAAAGAGCAAATAATCATTGAAACAAGTGAAGAATAAGGTGGGAAATAGGTTCCTCTAAAAATGAAAAAAGAACTCATAGTTTTTCTTGATCGACATTTGTCCCTAATTCTAGCTCACCCACTCCTTCCTTTTCTCCCCCACAAGAATCTCCTCTTCCATCTCCTCCTCCAAGTCCTCCTTCATCACATTGAAACCCATCTCCTCCTCCAATTCCTCCTCCATCACCTCAGAACCCTTATCCTCCTCATATCTCTTCACCTCACATTCCAACTTCTCCAATTCCTCCTCCTCCCTCACCTCCTATTCCTTCTCCTCAAGAATAACAAGAGCTACAAGTTGTCAAGGAGGAAATTCAAAACAAATAGGTAGTAGAAGAAATTGGAAGAGAGGAGGTAGAATAAGAAAAATAAGTATTTGAGGCAGAGAATGAGGAATATCGGGCCTCACATGACATAAAGGTCATTCCCTCTCCTCACCATGAAGTCTCTTCTACCATCTCAATATGGTTAAACCATACCATTCAAAAAATAAAGAGGACACATTTCCAAGAAGAAGAGGGTGACTTCACTATTCTTGGTGAAGCTTTCCAAGCACCAACAAGTAGAATAAAGAGATCAAGGAGGCTATCTACCATCACCATAGATGAACAAGGGAACAAAGTTCCATAAGTGTGTTATCCCTATAGTAGACAAACCTAAATCAGACATGTTGCTTGAAGATTATTAGATGTAGCAAGTAATCCTAGGTGTTTAGACCAAAGAAGGAGAACAATGATCATTAAAAATGGCTATATCTACTATCCTTAAAAGAATGTGTGGCAATGGAAAAAGTATCCCTTCTACTTTTCCTTGCTTGTTTGGGCCCTCCTTCTAGACTAGGCTTAATGGTGCCTTGATTTAGTGTTGTAATGTGTTTGACACATTCACATTAGGTCTTGGGCCCTTGTGAACTAATGAACATAAATGGTACCTTGCTAAAGTGTTGTGAAGTGTTGTAACACACTTTCACACTTTTCTGAGGTTTTATTAATTGACGACACCTAATAAACCTCTTTTGACCTTAATCATGCCTTATTTAAAGTGGTGTAAAGTGTTGTAACACACTTTCACACTTTTATAGAGTTTTCATTAATATTTGGGCTTCTTAATGCTTTAATTGGCCTTATTTTACATCCACAAGCCTCATTTAATGCATATTTTTGAGGATAATCCTAACACAAATCAACATCCAATCATGATTCAAGTGTTTTCAGGTTGAATGGCCTAGATTTAGTGATCTAGGACTCATTCACCACCTTCAGAAAATGAGTCCCACCTAGGTTTTTGGGTCTCAAACCTGGTTTCACACCTTTCTAAGCATTTTTAAAAATGGTCCCAAAAATTATTCCTAATGGGAATCATTCACCACCTTGTGCGAATGAGTTCTGTTTGGCCCAAAATCAAAAATTAATTCAAAATTTTGACAAGATTTTATTATCCTAGATCTGATGTTGGCTTGTAGTGTTGTAATTTTGATAATTTTTGCATAATTGAGTATAAATACAAGTTTATTTCACTCATTTTACACCTAGCAAGTTGAATGAGCATCCTTATAGCAAAGTTGATTTTACAAGTGCATTCGATTGTTTACAAGAGCATTCAAGATTCTTCAAGGGAAAATTATCAAGCATTTTAGAGTAGCATTTAAGCATCAAACATCATGTTAAAGACTTCATGCATCATGTTTGTTTTTGAGCTAACAATTGTGATGTAGGTTTTCATGATTCAAGTGAGCATTTCATACAAGATTTATCACCTTCAAGCAAGATTCAAGATCTACATCCATTGGATCCATCTCAAACATGTTTGTAGCACTCCATTGATAGGGTCTGGTGAGTTACAACATTATATTTTGTTCATTCATCATTATCCATTCCTATTTCATTCTATTTTAAAGTTTGATTACCAAAACAAGGTTTGACCAAGGAAATCCCCTATCCACTTACCCAACAACATTTTTCCCTCTCCTTTGTGTGTGATTTGCAAGTCTAGGTTGAAAATTTTCTAAGGAGCAAGATTGGAGAAAAGTTGTTGTCAAGCCTTGGAGAACATTGGAGAACACCTATAAGTTACAAATTAGGGTTCAAGATCCAAAGATCAATCAAGAAGGACAAATCAAACATGAGAGGATTAGGATCAGACTTCGAAGCTTTAGAAAACCCTAAGTGGATTGATTTTCCACTTCTAGCAAATGGGTCCCAATTTTAGTCAAAATTCAATTTTTTGTAGATTCGAATATCCATTTGGTAGATTCCTACTGCCACACAGAAACCCAAATTCTGGATTGATTTTCCCAACTTGGTGAATGATTCCCACTCAGCATTAAAGGTATATTTTCTAGTGTTCCAAATCTCCACCCAACCATCTCCATATTTCTAGGTGCACATAGTCCTTTCTGTAGCTTTCTATTTGGTTTCATTTGCATTTCTAGGTCATTTAGTGAAGCTTCACATTGAATTAGGGTTTTTCATTTCATCTTACATTATACTTTGCATTACATTTTTCTTTCCAAGTTCTTACTTGGTGGTGAACCCCTTATTAGTTTGCAATCAACCCCTAGGACATCTCTATTGCAAGATCTCTTTCTCCTTTGCATTGAGATCTCTAGGCTTACCCTTTGATTTAGTAGGTGGAAAGTGGGTATGCTCTATGCCCTAAGTCATATGATAGCATTCAAACCCCATTTTTCCTATACAACATTTTGGTGAACCTACATTTAGAACATCATAATTCTTATTTGGAGTGCATCATCATCCTAGATTTGGTTTGCATTAGGATTTGCATTAGTTAGTTAGCATTCTAGGGTTTCTAATTTTGCATTAGTGAAAGATCATATAGCTTGAATTTTTGCATCTCATTTCACTAAAAATCTAACAAAATATGCATTTTCACTTAGGATTTACATCATACAACATAAAAATCCATTGATTTTTTTTGAAAATTTTGAAAAAATCCCTACTAGGACTCATTCGCCACCTTGGGTGAATTAGTCCTTGTGCACATTCTACACTACATTTTATTGCATTTAAATTTTTGTTTTTGAGTTCTTTTTTTTTGTTTATAGCTTTCTATTTTATTTTCCAGAATTCATGTTATAAGCATTTCATTGTTCTTAGCTTATATTGCATTTACATCCAACTTGCATTAAGTATCCCTTGTATGAGTATTTGATGTCATATTGCTAATACGGTAGTGATACAAAGTTTGAGACTTATGTCATCCCACGATAGCACAATCGTTGTGTATCTTGGGTTATCTAGCTCTTTCACCCCTAGTATTGGCATTAGTACACTAGGTATGGACCATACCCTTAACAACTCTTTACCTTCAAGTAGTGTGAGGCATGTTGAAACCCTGGTTGCTAGTGTCCTACAAGAAAACATACTTCAAATTCATGAAGACCTAGCAAACCTACAACATTAAGTGAAAAATTACAACATTTCAACTACTTCCATCCCTACTATAGACAACATTCATTTCAAGCTTTAAAGTGAAGATGTACTTGAACTTTTGAAAAACATAGTTCAGATCTATGGAAAACATCTCACCTCAACCACTAGTTATCCTTTACCTACAAGCAATGTCACAAGCCGAGGAACTCAAATTCCTCCTCCCACAATAATTACCTCAATTCCTACCTATACAAACCCTCACATCACAACAACAATGCAACCAACTAATAATGTGATTCCTTCCTTAGGAATTTTCACTAGCATCCCTAGTTCCTTTGTGGCATTGCATGTCATATCTCCTACCACTTTACCACCTCTAAGTATTCCATTCACTTGTCCTTCAAACACATACACCCCCTCACCTTTTTCAGCTCTATCTCATAATTCAAGCAATGAACCTCTCATAAACCAACTCTTCCAAACTGTTTCATCCCTTCAAAAACAAATTTCTACTATCAACGAAAATCAAAATGACCCACCTACATATTATGTCAAAAGCAGTCCATTTTCCTTGGAGATATTGTGAACACCAATGCCACGAGGTGTAGAGATTCCTAGATTTGAGAAATATGGAGGAAAGGGAGATCCTTCTAACCATGTTAATGCTTATACCGACTTATGTAGTGACTTTTTTGTTGATGATAAACTCTTAGCTAAGCTTTTCCCTAGGTCCTTGAACGATAGTGTCTTGGAGTGGTTTTCTTCTTTACTGAACAACTCAATTCGTTCATTTAATGAACTTGTTGAGGCATTCATTAACCATTTCCAAGTGCATATGACCCCTAAGATGACCTTGGCCAATTTGATGAGATGCAAGCAAAACGAAGAAGAAAATATAATTAACTTTATCTCACGCTACCAATCACTTTATTCCCAAATTGATGTCAAGGTTCTCTATCCTCACCTTCGAAATATGCTTATAAAAATTTTGCAAAGTAGGATACAAGATAAGCTTACCATGATGAAATTTCCTTCCTTTATGTATCTGTGTACTTCCCTCCGTGATTATCAAAATTTGGTCAATAGTCAAGATACAAAATCCACTTCTAGCTTAATTGAGAAGTTTGAGCCCGCAAACCAGAACAATTCCCAACCTTTTAGAAAATAAAATAAAAGGTTCCTTCAATTCAACCCCCTTCAAAAAATAACTCAAAATTTCAATAACCAAGTAGTTGTTGTTAAAGCCATGACACCCTTTAGCTATGGAGACTTGAAAAGAAAATTCACCCCTATACCTGATACCCTTCATAACACAATGTCCCAACTCATAGAACAAAAGATGATTATCTTACCTCCCATTAAAACACTTGATCTTAGTAAACCATTACTCGCAAGATATAGACCAAATTCTTACTGCCATTATCATTGACAAAATGGGCATGACATGAAACATTGCAAGCATCTTAAACATCTTGTGCAAGACCTCATTGATTCTAGTTGTCTTTCTGTTAGAGATGTTAGTGATCAAGGAAATAAGTTTGATGCCCCTCCTAACCAAAACTTGCAAATCTTTACCAACACTATGCCTGATCATAAAATTTCATTTGTCCAATGATTCTATTCAACATGATTCTATAGATAATGATCCTATGGATGACATGGTAGGAGTGATAGATGTCATTCCTTGTAAGGGTCGAACTAAAAATCCTCTTGACATTTGATGGTCCTCTTTACATAGTTGGATGAATCTATGAAAATCTCACTAATTGGATACTAAAAGATCCTGCCTGTGGAGAGAATGTGATCACTGAGGAATTCTTACTTTTGCATGAGCTCTATCAAGATATATATATATGATAAACTGAAAGCATGGATCAAGATGCATAATGGTTTTGCTTTCCCTACGATGGGATTGATCACTCTTCCTTTACAAATAGGAGAGAAAACACTAGATATCTCATTCTCCATCATCCCGCAGTCGAACCAATTTCGTGTGAAGCTAGACTACCCATGGCTTCGCTCCATGAAAGTCATCCCTTCAATTGTACATAAATGCTTAAAGTTTCCCTTTGAAAATGAAGTTATCACCATCCATCACAATGGCTTTAACCCATTGTCCTCCAAAGGTAACTTTTCCTTAGATTTATTTTGGCCTGAGCCTATAGAACCAATAAAACCATGAGAATACTTATTTTTCCTATATTATCAAAAGTTGAAGGAAAAGAAGATAGCAGAACTATCCCTCTGAAACATGCCCCCACCGACCACCGAGCCTACCATCCTAGACAAAACCATGATTGAGCCTAAATAAATTAGAAACAACTAAGACCAACCTAAGAAGGAACCTTCATCTACTTCCTACAAAAGACCAAGATACAACAAAAACAATCCCTTCACACCTCCTAGAATAAAACAAGTTTACAAAGTTAAAGAGAAAATGGTTGAACAACCTCTTGTGGTTCCTTTCATTCCTCCCCTTAGGGAAGAAAAGAAACCTATGGTTGACCAATCCACTCCTACATAAATGCAACTTGAAAACATAATTAAAAGAAACAGAGGTGCTAGAGAGCATAGGCGTAGATGTCGTGCCCTTACATGTAGGTTACATGAAGAAATAAACAAATAAAATAAAAATAAAAACTTGACTAAAGCATTGCATGATGAGCTTCTCCCTTCACCAGAACAAAAAGACCATATAGTACAACTACAACAAGAGTTTAACCCTTCCTTAGAGATTATCATTCGACCTCCTATTGTGATTAACTTAGATAACGATGAGGAAGTTGCTAAAATTGACGAAGAGAGTCATAATGAATTGAACACATTGTTTTCCTCTTCTATGAGCTTAAATGACAACTCTCCTAAGAAGAGTGTTAAACCTAGTGCTAGTCCTAGTTTGGAACTTGCTATTGTCCCTTTGGCTAGTTGTTTGCCTTCAATATACAATGAACATGATTGGGATGTGGACGACTTGCTCTAGGTTGACTCACATTTTCCTTACTATTATTGTGCATTAGTTCTTTTTTTCTTGTTCTTTTGTGTGATTGCATGTGCATATTGTGATCCCTCATAATGTTATGTTTGATGTCTCTCTCTTAATTATGACATTCCTCTATTTGTATCTTCATTCTTCTCTATGTCGTAAATCTTTTATCTTTTCGCATCTTTCTTTTTTCCTTTGTCTTATGTTTTCCTTTTGGGGATGATGCAAGGTGTTGAGACATTTATGTCTCTTCCATGTTGACCCAAAAGGATTTTCCTTTTCTTTTTATTTTTTCCTTTGTCTTGTGTTTTCCTTTTGGGGATGACACAATGTGTTGAGACATTCATGTCTTTTCCATGTTGACCTGAAAGGGTTTTCTTTGTTTTCGCTCTCTTTTTGTCATTCTTCTAGTTCTATGTGTATTTGGGGAATGATGATAGTTCCAAGCTCTCTAAAAACATTGTATCAAAAACATGCTGACCCCAAATCTATAGATCCCTTATGTATTTGTATTTTCATTTTTGAGGGCAACCCCTCTCTTTTCTCTTTTTCTTTTGCATGGTGTAGCTTTACTTGGAAATATATGACTTGGCATAGGGCTTTCCAAGTTGGATCTCATATCTTCTTTATTGTTTTCATTTATTACTTCCTACTTTAAATTAATTGCTCACAACATGGTATTTAGCAATTTCTTTAAAGTGGGGGCATGCATTAGCATTATTCTTTGGAATTTTTTTCTTTTTCATGGTTCATAGAGTAGTCTTCTTACTTCATATGATGTGTTTGTCACTTTTTGGTTGACATTGGGTATGATGTCCTTCAAGAGCATGATCTCTCTTAGAATGCTACATTCCTCTTAGTGGCTTGATGCGACACACTACATCCCCTAAGTTGTGAATCTTTTATTCTTTTATTAGTCCTCTCTTGGAGAGATTAGGCACAATGTTCCCTAAGTTAAGACCTCACATGAACTAAGCAAGAATCCCTTGAATGTTTTGATTGTTGCATTTTCATTTTAGTTATATGGCCACCTTGCATAGCATAGCTTGCATACCTATAGATCCATCTTATTTTTTCATGAGTTCCAAGCATATGAATCTTTTCTTGCCTCATGAAGCTCAAAAATACTTTTTATGTGGCGGCTTATCAAAGTTATCAAGAGGTATAACTTTGGTATGGTTTGACAGGAATCCAAATGATGGCATGAATTTCCCTTAGCCACTCGTGTGTGTGTGTGAGTACATACCGGCCATGTGTGTATGTTTCTCACCTTCTTGGATCTCTCACCCAGTGGATAGCCTGAAGTTTCGTTGCCTCAAAGTGAGTGTGTTTTTTTCATACAAACAACCTAGATCTTATCCACATCATGATGGAAAAATAGTCGAAGCTTGATCTGCCCCTTTCTTTTTTATTTTGTCTCATTTTCTTTGTGTTTGACAGTGCATGCTTGTTCTTTATCAATGCTCTTTATACCATTTTCATGTTTTTCTTTTGTGCCTATGTTAGTCTTCCATGGGATCTTGATCTTGGGGGCATGATCACCCCTCTTGATCATTGTCATCTTATCTTACCGACATTGTCACAATTGGACCCCTCTTGATGTGTGCTTGCCTACTTTAGTGTGATTTTGAAGCAACTTCATCCTCTCACTAAAGTGGGGGATAAATGTTGCAACATAAAAAGTATCCCTTCTACTTTTCCTTGCTTGTTTGGGCCCTCCTTATAGACTAGGCTTAATGGTGCCTTGATTTAGTGTTGTAATGTGTTTGACACATTCACATTAGGTCTTGGGCCCTTGTGAACTAATGAACATAAATGGTACCTTGCTAAAGTGTTGTGAAGTATTGTAACACACTTTCACACTTTTCAGAGGTTTTATTAATTAACTACACCTAATAAACCTCTTTTTGGCCTTAATCATGTCTTATTTAAAGTGTTGTAACACAATTTCACACTTTTCTAGGGTTGTCTTTAATAATTGGCCTCTTTATGCTTTAATTGGCCTCTTTATGCTTTAATTGGCCTTATTTTACATCCACAAGCCTCATTTAATGCATCTTTTTTAGGATAATCCCAACACAAATCGACATCCAATCATAATTTAGGTGTTTTCAAGTTGAATGACCCAAATTTAATGATCTAGGACTCATTCACTACCTTGGGTGAATGAGTCCCACCAAGGTTTTTGGGTCCCGAACCTGGTTTCACACCTTTCTAAGCATTTTTAAAAATGGTCCCAAAAATTATACCTAATGGGACTCATTTTCCACCTTGGGCGAATGAATTCTATTTGGCCCAAAATCAAAATTAATTCAAATTTTTTGCAAGATTTTATTCTCCTAGATCTGATGTTGGCTTGTAGTGTTGTAATTTTAGGAATTTTTTCATAATTGAGTATAAATACAAGTTTCTTTCACTCATTTTACACCTAGGAAGTTGAATGAACACACTTATAGCAAAGTTGAGTTCACAAGTGCATTGAAGTGTTTACAAGAGTATTCAATATTCTTCAAGGGAAGATTATCAAGCATTTTAGATCAATATTGAAGAATCACAAAGACTTAATGCACCATGTTTTTTTTTGAGCTAACAATTGTGATGTAGGTTTTATGATTCAAGCAGGCATTTCATTCAAGATCTATCACCTTCAAGCAAAAGTCAAGATCTACATCCATTGGATCTATCTCACATATGTTTGCATCACTTCATTGATAAGGTTTGGTGAGTTTCAACATTATTCTTTGTTCATTCATCATTCTCCATTCCTATTTCATTCTATTTCAAGGTTTGATTACCAAAATGGGGTTTGACCAAGGCAAACCCCTATCCACTAACCCAACAATATTTTCCCCTCTCCTTTGTGTGTGATTTGCAGGTCTAGGTTGCATATTTTCGAAGGAGAAAGATTGGAGAAAAGTTTTCCAAGTGAATAAATTTTTCAAAGTTGTCATCAAGCCTTGGAGAACATTGGAGAACACCTCTAGGTTGCAAATCAGGGTTTTGGATCCAAAGATCAATCAAGAAGGACATAGCAGACAAAGAAGAGCGGGATCATACTTCAAAGCTTCATAAAAACCTAATTGGACTGATTCACCACTTTAGGAAAATGAGTCCCAATTTCAGTCAAATTTTATTTTTTTGCATATTTTGATACCCATTTGGCAAACTCATGTTCTCACACAGAAACCTAGATTCTAGACTGATTCACCCAACTTGGCAAATGAGTCCCATTTAGCATTAAAGGCATATTTTATAGTGTTCTAGACCTCCATCCAGCCATCTCCATATTTCCAAGTGCACGTAGTCCTTTCTGTAGCTTGTTGTTTGGTTTCATTTGCATTTCTAGGTCATTTAGTGAAGCTTCACATTGAATTAGGGTTTTGCATTTTATCTTACATTATACTTTGCATTACATTTTTCTTTCCAAGTTCTTACTTGGTGGTGAACCCCTTATTAGTTTTCAATCAACCCCTAGGACAACCTTATTGAAAGATGTCTTTCTCGTTTTCATTGAGATCTCTAGGGTTACCCTTGAATGTAGTAGGTGGAAAGTGGTTATGCTCTATGCCCTAAGTCATATGGTAGTATAGTATAAACTACTAGCGAATCGGTTCCAATGACTCGTCATTTAAAAAATAATGCATATCTGAATTAATCAAGACGAAATTATTTTTTTGTAAAAACCTGGCAATTCAACATCCTTTTTAGCTTGTACTATTCGCCATTTTTGGAGGTCTCAATTTCAATTATTCGCCAATTGGCGAAGATTTGCCACTAAATTTTTCCCTATGTGATAGAATTCAAACCCCATTTTTCCTATACAACATAATACAAAGGGACAAAAATATGGAGGAACTTAAGTCTTAGGTATCTTAGTTGAAAACCTATGTCAACCACCTGATTAGACCTATTGATTTAGTTTCTCCTACCCTAGTCTTGCAAGCTACACTCAATAAGGATGCTCAAAATCTAGACCCCAAAGGTTTTCTATATTCTACTAAAGGTTGGAGAAATGATTTACAAGCCTTAGCAATAAAAAAAATTTAAATAAATAAAGTCTTACCATTTTATTAGTGATAAATCTAGTCTATCTCACAAAATCGAGTTAGAAATAAATGAGGATTTATTGGTTTGGGATTAATACATCCCAATTTTGCAAAAGATCAAGGTTACTTCTACCAAGGAGTTGATAAAGGTAGTTTTAATTGAAGAAGAAGACCAAGATAATCCAAGCTAAGGATGAATATTTCAAAAAAATACAAACACAAATCGAATAACAATAAAGGCCTAGTTGAGCATGCAATGGTAAAATTAGAGTAGTTTGTGAAAATTCTTGGATGCACTTTCTAGGAAACCACTTCCTTAGTTGCTCCACCAAACAAGATGATTGAGGAATTTGAGAAGTCTCTGCATGGTCAACTCAATCAGACGACCATTGATCGTATGATCACACAAAAGGGATATCTTCATATTTTTTAGGAAGAGCTTGTTGTCTTCAATGACTTGCAAGAAAAGTTGGAGAACTTTGAATTCTCTCATAGGATAAAATTGAAATATAATAAGAGACTCTCCATGGACATAATGAATAAAGTTATTACTATTTTTTCTAGAAATCTTTCCTAGTGATAAGTGATTGAATAATTAAACTTTATTATTTTGACCAATTTTGTAATAAATCAATGCCCCAAGTGGTAAAGTTTCAATTTGGAGTTGAATTTCCAGTTAGAATTTAGTTAAGGAATTAGTTGTAAGTTTAGTTATAGTCCATTTTTAGATAAGGGTTGATCACCCAAGTTGAACTCTTGGTTAACTTTTCAGATCCACAAGGTATGGAACACATGGTTCCTATATATTTTGGATATTTAAAAATTGTTAAGCATTGGAAATTATTTTGTATGCAAGGAACTAATACAATGTTAGTGTGAATTTTCTTATCGTATTTTGGATCAATTTATAAAAATATTGAAGGATTATGCATATTGCATGCATATGGGTTTTAGTCATTGGTGATGGTATTTTTATTTTATTTATCTAAATTGAATAAATTGGTAAAATCAATCTTGTTACGAAGGAAAATTTTAGTGGCAAATCTTCACCAATTGGCGAATTCTATAAATCGTCCAAGTCAAAATTGGTGAATCAATTGCACCCAACAGGGTGTCCAAATCACCTAGATTTTACAAATTATCGGTCCAATGCATGTCCATTTGCCAATGATTTTTTTTATGAAGCACATTTAAGCAACAAATTCGCCATAACAAACTACACATTTCAAATGGACCAATTAATATTTTCTCTTGGAATCTTAGAAGCATGTAATAAAACACCTACATATTCACCAATACTATTAAAACAACATTGTATCATGACCCATTTCGCCAATTAAAGTTTACAAATGGTTGCTTGTGAAGACCCATTTCACCAATTAAAATTTATAAATAGTTGCTTTTGAGGACCTATTTCGCCAATAACATTAAAAAATAATTACATTTGAGGACACATTTCACCTTGAAAATTACAATGTATCATTGTATAAGCACATGACATTCACCAAATTTTTAATATACCATTTAAAAATCCCACGGAATTTTCCAAATATGGATTGATATAAATATAATCAAAACTGTCATTTATTCTTACACATTTTGTTTAGTTCTAAGGGTCTCGATTCAGAAGTTAGTGAAAGCTGAAAACGTAGACTTAAAGGTGAGTAATCATTTCTTCATAGTGTTATTAGTTATAAGATTCCTTTATCTATTTTCCATTCTTGCTTCAATCTTAAAGATGATATTGAGTAGTGAATGGGATCTATATTCTCTATCCTTAAATAAGAAAACATTTTTTCCAACTTTTATTTGAAGTGAGAGATCAATATGTCGAGCAGCAAGGGTAAGACACCTTAGCGTGGTGAAGGGACTGGGAGGCCATCAAAAGGACCAAAACATAGAGGTACCATATAGTCTTACTTTGGAATTGGCAATGCTTTTGATCCATAAAATCAAGATGGAGCTACATCATCAACTCTTCCACCAAATATTAATGAAGAAGGCATTCACAATACCTCACCACCATGAGAAGGTCAAGGTGAGATTGTCATTGAGTTAAATGTATCAAATGAGGATGGAAATACTGTAGAAGATGTTCTAAGGGATACCCTGGTTATCCAAAATGAGATAATTGAATTGGATCAAGATGATGTTACTAGCAAGAAAAGAAAAGGCAAATCAAAAATGGGGCATGAGTGGGAAATGACAAGGAATTTTCAACTTGCTTGGTTATCAAAGTAACCATTCATTGTACCAGTGGGGAAAGAAAATGATGTTGAAAGTGCAATAGAATGCATGTGTATGATTTGTAGTTGGAAATGCAAAAGAGACAAGAAGTTGAAGCTAAAGCTTAACACTATAGAAAAGCATATTAGTAAAGTTTATGAAAAACAAATCATAGACGGAAAGGAACAATCAATTATAAAATGGAAATCAAAGGAAGAATTCTGTCATGTTAAGTACGTCGTAGAATATGAAGAGCATAAGCAAAGAATGTCGAAGCTTGTTGCATGTCAAGGTACACTTGAGGCTCAATTTGGAAAAGCAATGGAAGGAGAAAATCTATCAAAAAATGTTTAGACGAGTGTTGTTTTTCATGTTTTGTCCAAAGGGCGTCCTATGATAGACTACCTAGAATATTGTAATTTATTATCTTTTTGGGGTGTTCCTCACTTTCTTTTCTTTCATTGGTCAGTAAACGCTAGATGGGAATGAGAAAATTGTCTTGTTGTAGTGGAAAAGCAATATTTAAAGGAGAATTTGTATGCTGTAAAACATGTTCACCAAGCTCATCTTCTCTATGTTCTTAAAATGAAGGATAGTTCAACATTGCAAAATCTATTTGAACTAGTCAAGAAATCTTTGAATGAAATTGCAGGTATGGATGAGTTGAAAATTTCCAAAAAGTTGGTGTGGGTAGGAGCTGCATTGATGCAAGGTCAAAGGAGTGGTGTTTGCATAAAGTTACAAACTACTTTTGTACCATACATGCTTGGCATTCACTGCATGGCCCACAGAATGAATTTAGCATTCAAAATTGTAAGCAGGTTTCCTATAGTATCAAAAGTTGAAAATATAGCCCATAAGCTCCATGCATACTTATGTTGAAGTCCCAAACGTTTTGCGGAATTTCAAAACTTTGTTGAGGGAATAACAACAGGAAAAAAGCTTCTCAAGGATGTTGATACCAAATGGATCTCCCTGCATAGACCAGCACAATGAGTTCTTTTAGAATATCAATCCTTGATTGGAGTAATGTACAAGCAATGCAACACATTAGACAAAGCTCCTAACCTCTTATATAGGTTAAGGGATATAGAGACACTCATGACTTTAGCTAGTCTTCTTCCCATGTTGAATGAAATGAACAATCTTGTGAAGAAAACCCAATACAAAACTATGTATATTAATGAATACGCCAAACTACATAGACATACATGCTTGGCCCTAGATAATCTATATCTAGATCTAACACAAGAGAGCCCAAATTATTTCATGTGGCAGAAAAATATTGATTTGAATAATTCTGATAATTATTTACAGTTTAATGCAAGTAGGAACTTATGTATATGTGTATGTGGATATGAGATCCCAATGTGCCATTGTAAGATAGGCAGGCACTCTAGCAGAGAAGTACCTGTTAAAGAGGAAGATTTTAATGACATTGTTAAATCTATCAGTGATAATTTAAAGGAAACTGAAAAATATCTTTCCTCAAAGATTCATGAAAGATTCATTTGACATGAAATATTTGAAGCCATGGGTATTGTGTATCCTCAATTTTGGGTAAACCGAGATAGCCCAAAATATTTTCATGATCAAGTAAATATCTTGATCAAACAATTTAGAAAAGTGTAACATACAATGAGTACACAATAGAAGTAATTTTAAATAAAGATAAGCTTAGACAACAATGAAAGGATTTTGTAGTAGCTATGAGGGACCAGTATAATTTCATGGGCATGAGAAGGCCTCTAAACCAAGATCAATAACAAAGGTTTGGACAAAATTAGGTCAGAGTGAAATATTGTGTGATATGATATCAAAATATTTCAAACTTGTTGATTTATGTCAAACAATGATATTGGGGTCAGTGGAGGATGATAGAGTTTTCAATTCATTAGCATTTTTTAAATCAAAATTAATAAACAAACTAGACAAGAATTTGGAAAATTTCTTAAGGATGAAAGGAACTATATATAATTTCAAAAAAAATCCTTTTGAAAGGGCACTCACAATCAAGAGGTCCACATGCAAAAGAATAGGGACCAGGTTGTACACCACTCCAATTCCAAATCTTGGTACTGGTGGCACTAGCACTGGCAGTGGGAAAAATGACAACGAGGCAATGAATGTTAAATTTGAGACACAAGCCAAATAAAATGAAGAGCAGACTCAAAATCAAGATGACTCTTTTACTTTATCTCAAGTTGAACATCAGTTTGAGGACCCTGACTCCATTTGGGAAATGGAAGTGAATTAGCAGCTTTTAGATATTTAAACTGCACTTCATGAATCAGTTTCCATTGTTCCAAATTGTAGTTGATGATATTTTATATTGTATTCAATGAAATTGTGAATCATTGCACTTCATGATATTTTATTTTATATTTCACTTCATGAATCATATTCCAAACTGTAGCTAATGATATTTTATATTGTATTCCATGAAATTGTGATATTTTATATTTTATATTGTATTCCATGGTATTGAATTTGATAGGTGATTCTACATCATTTTTAAAGAACAAAACTTATCACACTTCTTATAAATTCCTATTGCAATTCCATTCACACAATCTTTGATAAATAATAGAAAAGAATATTAATCCATTCCTTGAGCAGAAGCTAGTTTCGTTCAACATCCATAACTTATATATAACTGTTGATTTTTTTGAGTCAGATGATAGTGAATACAATACTACAGAGCAAGATAGGTCGATATTATATTCAAAATTAAAGATATTATAATGTATTTTCCTTTTACCTACATTCTAATAATCTAATTCAAAGTTGAGCAGGTTTTACCTATTCCTTGTCTCTTAAGTCATATCGTATACCTTTGCATCTATTTACTCACCAACCCCTTGAGCCTAGTGTTCCCAGTTGCTACCTGTAGAATCCTTATAAATCTTGCCTTGTCTTATGCAAGTCATAAAATTCTTTAAATCTTGTTCTTTTCCTAAGTTTTGATTTTAATATTCACTCAATATCGTTCATGTTATAAACCTAGATAGTGGCCCATTTTAAGTCATGTAATAAGTGCATGTGCTTATTAAAATCCTTTGTTATGCTTGGTGGGTCCCATTGAATGCTTTCTATTGGTTCCCCTTCATCCCGTAGGATTAAATTAATCAAATTAAGGATCTAATGGGATAGGATAGCGGGCAAGCAACACCTAGAAACCCTTTTGGTAGGTCCTACCACTGCTTGAAGGCACCGATGACTAAAGGTGTTCAAATCAATGGTTAAGATTTTCTAATGATTAGATCTAAGGATTTGATCCTAGTTGTTCCCCTTGGTCTAGGTTTTTTGGTCATCCAACATTACCATTACTTTAATCTTCCTAAGTTGGGCAGAAATATTTCCTAGGTTAAGAATGACTCAAATCTTAAGTCATTAATCTCAAGGGTCTTTGTCATGTTGACCTAGTCAGGTCTCCTTCTTTAAAACTAACTTTTATGCATGTGTAGATTTGTTAATCATTAGATCAGAGGATTTGATCCTAGCCATTCCCTACCAACCCTGCAAGAATAAAATAATACTTTTTGAAATGTTGTGGGGTCAACAGGTTGAAGACGTGTTCTACTATAGGTGTGGGGCCCGGTCTCCACTCACATACCTGACACCTAAAGGTTTTAAATCGATGATCCACATGTAATGTTGAGATCTAATATCAACCATTCTCTGCTCACCCCGTGGGAATAAAATAATGCTTTACGAAAAGCAGCGGGGTTAGCAAATGAATGACACGTGGATTTCTTCTGTCGCTTGGAAAAGAAGGTGGAGCCCACATAACGAATGAGTTAGCATTCCAGGCATAAAATTTCATTGGTTGAAGGATAGGTGAAAAATTGTGATGGAAATTCAAACCTTGTTGACTCAATTTAATTCATCCAAAGTGCCATCTCATAAGCAGATTGACAACTGATATTCAAAATCAAAGATGTGAACATGAGAGTCATTCCGCTTCACATGAACAAGTAGTAATGGTCAAAAAGACATCTAGAGCTTCACAATCTCGACCTAAATGCACATAAAAGATTTGTTTTTCGTATAATTGAAGTTGCAAAAAAGTTTGAAGCATCCAAGAGATCGAGAAGAGCATGCCAAAGTTCAACGTGATCAAAATTAGTGTTTCCTTCAAGCAAAAAGGTCGTAAGTAAAAAAAATGGCATTCTCTATGCTTTATCCAAACTATCTTGAATTAGGGGAAATATTCATTGTCATTCAATTGAATTGTTCTATGTGCTTTTTACTTGCTTTATAGTGGTTTTAAATTATGTATAAGTTGTGAGTTGTTGTCAAACCTATTGAAATTTCTACCTTTGAGTTGTGCCCTAGGTGTTGAATAGAAAGGATTAGGTTTTAAACCACTCTGGTGTCAAAACCCTAGGTTGATTAGAATTCACCTATCACTAATGGCCCCCAAAACTCAAGTATCTGGTTTTGAAACTGCATCAAGACCCCTAGCCCAAGATATCATTGATTAATTAAAACCCTCAACCAGCAAAAAAAAGAGGGAATGGCTATGTTCCAAGGTCCTAAGATTAAAGATGGGTTGTTAGAAAAGAAACATTTTATCAAGAATGTAGAGTTTCCCTACACTAGATTGCAATTGTTCTGAAACTAATTTGGGAACAAAAATTGTGGAGTCCCTATTTGTAACACCTGGAGGTTGGATATGGGGAAGCTAGTCATCCCAAACATGTACATGGATGTAGACCTATTGAAGGACATAACTACAAGCTATGACCCTGTTTCTAGAGTGGTTAGGGCATACTATGGTGTTAAAATGGTTCAAATAACCAAGGAAAAGATTGCAAAAGTTTTCAAGTTGTGTGAGTGGAGTGAGGACATGATCCCTATTGATCTTGATGTTTTTAGAAAATAATATGAGAATACTAAGGTTTTGTTTGGGACAACAATGTTACCCATCCATGTTGCAAGTATTGGGGTTGGGAAGTCTATAAAATAGATAAATATTGGTAAATATGAAAAGGAACCCTTTCCCATGAAGCATTTTTCTAATTACTTCAAGAAGACAGTGTACTTCTTGGGCCAAATCATTGGTTTTGATCTGACATCCATCATGCCAAGGCATTATATGTATATGGCAGCACATTTGCAACATGTAACTTACAATGTAGTTTATGACTATGCCACATACTTCAATGAAAACATTCATCAAGGTTTGATTGCATTAAAGACAAGGAAGAATTGGGTCAAATTCTGGTGGTATTCCCTCTTGATGCACATACTTTTATACAAGGGAGAAAATCATTTTGGAGAAGATGACATTAAGGAAAGAAAAGGGTGATCTTGAATTGCCAGTCCAGTGTTTTCCACTCAAATTCTTGATAAAGATGATTTGAAATTTGACTATGTGGTGTTTCACAATGTTTTTGCTTCAAAATTGAGAAGGCTCTTGATTCATGATCCACCAAGGATCCCCAAAGAGATACATGATTTTTTGAGGCCCTTGGAGAGGAGGCCTGATTTGAAGATAGCTCATAATTGGGAGGAAATCATTCTATACCCTAGCACAACCATTTTCAAGGTATGTGGCACAAATTTGGATCCAAATGCATTGCTAAGAGATGTGCCATTGAGGATTGGATTCATTGAGATTATGATACAATTAGGAGGAGCACAAATGGTGCATTTACTAGAGCAACTGAAGAAAGGCTCGATCTTCTCTGAATGGATAGTATTTGCAAACTTTGTAATGGTCAAGGTAGGATGGAAGGACTTGGGACAGATTCTTGCACCATATAAATTGAAAACAGTGCACCCAAAGAACAATGACCCTAAGGGATTCATTGTTTCCTTGAAGGAAAATAATAGGAGTGGCTCCTTTGTTCACAATATTTATTTTCCTGAGGATGTGATCAGAAACATATTTGATTTGAAACTCCAATATGAAATAAAGGGCATTTATCTTTCCTTCAACAAGATGGTGGAAAATTTTAAAAGATCAGATCCCAACTATGATCCTCTGCCCAACATTAAGGGATAGTTAAACAGAGTCATGTATGTTCTTGACAATTTTGAGAGCATAGTTGGTGTTTTGAGAGAAGAACACACAATCATAGACAAGGGGAAAGAAATGGTAGTAGAAGAATAAATAGAAAGAAAAGAAGAGGAAAGACCCTCCTACCAGCTACCCCAGAAGGTTAGAGTGTACTCCAGGAAGGAGGCAATAAAGAAACAACAAACATGCCACCCCCTACTGCATTAGAAGGGTCAAGGGAAACTTCTCCTATGAGGTTAGTTCCATCACCTTCCAAATAGGCTCCACCTATTATAATTGATATTAATTTACCTTCAAGAGGTCCTTCTCCATCAAAGTAGCCACCAGCCAAAAGGAAAAGGACTAAGGTAGCAGGGATAGTTGACTACCCTAAGAAAGAAGAAGATGATATCTTGGTAACACCAAAAGAGATGCAACAAGGAATGCCTTCTCCCCCAAGGGAGGTTGCATCAATTATTGTAGAAAGCATCCTTAGACTAGGAAAGGCTAATATAAGTGGTTTAAATAATGCAAATGACTTGAGTTAGGAAGCTTGCAAGGCATTTATGGAGGATGATTCTTTTATTGAGACTAAAGCATTCAAAGATTTTGTGTAGAGAGCTAAGACTCCTGAATATGCAGAGAATGTGGCAAAAGAGAGGAGCATGCATCCAAAACTTCCTGAGGGGACTATTTAGGTAAATGTAAGGAAGGTGATGAGAAAGGAATTCTAAGGTATCACAGCTAAAGAGGGCAGAGCACTTGTCTAGAAAAGTGGTATACTATTGTTGCTTGAATGGGATATTGTTGATGCAGTTGTGATGAATACAATAAGGAGGCATGAAAGGCCCTTGTTCCAAACAGAGGAAGAGGCCAAATTGGCACTACAAGGGTCAGAATTTAGTGAGGAATGGGATGCCTTGGCCCTTTGGTCATTGTCTTTGGGTTCTAGGAAGACAAGAGTTGCGTAACTAGCTTACTTCAATGGGAACTTGATTATAAGGAGAGTTTCTGATACTCCAACATTGGAAGCAACTGAAATGACAATAAATGTTGCTAATTCACTAAGGCAATAGTGGAGAGTGTCACTGTTGATAGAAACTTATACAGGGGAAAATATAATGAACTTATTGATGAGTACAATAAGAGTCAGCAAAGGGTTTTTGAATTGGAAAAAGAGCTAGCATTATTTAAGCAACAAATGGAAACATTGAGGACTTAAGGCCCATCTAGCTCAATTCATGTTGTACCCACTTCTCCAATAGCACATCCTCAATATCCTCCTCCTCCACCAGAACATTCCTTGAAAATAATTCCATACAACTTGGTCCAAGAACCACTTGCAGTTGAGGAGCCAAGCACATCAGGTGCAGCTCCATCAAATGATCCCACCAAGGAGATATTATTTTTGAAAATTGAAGTGTATAAGAAATTGTTTGCACAAGTTCAAGATGCAATGTGAGAATAATTCAAAAAAATTGTATATAGTTTTGGAACACATGAATGGGAAGATTCAAGGTAAATTAAATAGTATTCATTCAAATTATTCTTTGATGTTGCAAGCAATAAAGTTGTCCCAGAGAAACAAGGATTTGGCTACCCCAATAATGGACAGATGGATCCCTAGGGTTGATAACTTAAAACTCATGGAATTTGGGTCTACACATCAGAAGGACAAGTATCCAAAGATTGGACCAACATACAAACTTATTAATGAGATTAAGGAATAGAGGTTTCAAGGGTATGTTTCTCCTTTGGAGGTAAAAATAAGAGAATTGAAATCAAAGTTTGATGAGACAGAATTGGTACTGTTACCTGATATTCGACACACATATGATGAGGTAAAACCTCTACAAGCATGGAAAGATCAGGTGGATACAACTATTTCTTCTTAAACATCTCTCATATGTGAGAGTGTTGATATTGATCTATTGAAAAATAATCTTGAGAAGTTGTCCATCATCAGCTTCCTAGAAGATTTTGATAAAGAAGCCAATTCAGTGATGGAAAAATATGCTTCCTACAAAAAGAAGATGGATCAGCTTATTGTATTTAATTGGCCTTCTAACACAAAATATGAGTTGTGGAAGAATATATTCAATGATGAATTGGAGCTTTAGAAACAATCATGAGGACCATACTCACACGATCAAATATAGTACAGATTTGGCCTCAAAAGATGTAATGCATAAAAGATATGTTTCTCCCAATTTAAAATATAACAGGTAAGTGTTGACTATTGATGACTTGGACTGGTGTTAGATGCTGATCTAGATTTTGATCCACCTTTTCCCTCCTTTTGGATGCCTTATGTCATTTTTTTGAAAAGAATAAAGATGTTGCAATGGTTTTAAGACCACTCTCTTCAACAAACTTCCTTTTGGAAGGTGCGGGTATCTCCACCGACTAAAAGGAAACCTTTGTCTTAATAGAGAACATTCTTTCAGCCTGTTGTAACCATTCCTCATGGAATGTTTTGTCTAGGTTGTCAAATGAAAATGTGAAAAGTGTACTTTTCATCCTAAAGCTTGTTTTTCTCCCTTTTTCTTATAAAATGGAATTCAATTCAGAGCCATTTGTGTCGGCCGCTTTTAGAATTCTAGATCTGAAAATGCAAATTAAGAACATAGAGAAAATATATTTTGAGTTTTTATCTTAGGTTTTGAGTCAAGCAAGAAGATTTTGTAAATTGTGTGGTTTTCAAGCTTGTTCGAATGAACGATGCAAATATTTTGAGTCTATTCTCTCTCCATCTGTAGCATTCCATATGAGTTATTAGTGAAAAAACAATCAATGATCCTTTCATTAATTTTCATTGTTGTTTTGTAGTGAAATACGTTTTAATTATGGCTCTAGTTTAATGAATCAGTTAAAATACCTTGATTAAAGAATGAATTAATATAAAGAATTAATTAAAATGCTCTAATGGAATCATAGGTTTGTATGTCTAAATTAACATATTATTAATAATTTTATATTTTAATTGTGTTCAAACTTGAACATGTACTCAGTGATTCATCACTCAACTCAATGCTTAATAACATATTAACAATAGTATTTGTAGCATATGCAACAATGAACAACTAATGCATTTGACTGCAAAATATGACGAAACTGTCTGACAAAATATGTAAAATTCGATGTTCATCGGGTGCTTGTAAAATTTGATGTGTAATTTCCAATTGTTTCAAAAGTTTATCCCCGACGTCCGTCGAAATATCGACGAACCTGGTGTTCGTCGAAATGTCGGCTATTATTTTCGTCGAATGTTCGACAAACATAAAAAATTAAAAAAATCAAATTGTGGCCGACATAAAGAAAAGTGAGTTCGCACCTGATGTATTGCGACAGTGTTTTTCTCTACTTGAGACAGTTTGTGGAGAACTTCTGGATGATTTTCTTGGGAAAAATCAGAAAAAATTCAAGAAGATATCACCAGGTTGAGGGTAGTCATTGTCTTTTTGCAGAATTCAATTGTGAAGTCAGATTTGTAGTTCCAGGTTTGAAAATCATATTTTAAAGCAATATCTCATCAGCTTTCATTTGTAGAGGTTAAGGGTTTTGAGAATTTCATGTCTAGATTTTGTTGTGTGGAATCACCATAAGATCACAACGGAGGAACAAATTCTTGTGAATGTAATTATGTGATCCATAATTGTATTGGTCATTTGGCACAGTTGTGCTATAACAAATACAGGATGCATTCATGTGTGACCCAAGTTTAATGTGGCTATGTTGTGATAGAAATGGAGGCACTCATATAATGTAGTTAATTCAGGTTGTATAATGTAGGTGTCAATAATCATCATTGGGTGCATTCAGGTTGTCTCAAGTTTAATAGGATAGGATGTAATTATAGCATGATCGAAGAGTGATTACCTCTTGCTGCAATAAAGAGCCTATAACTGTGGTTGATATGCAGAGTGGTTGTGTTATATCAATTATGTAGTGCATTCAAGCACAACCCATGTTTAATGGGCTATTCTAGAAGAGTGATCAAGATTTTCTAAACCTTATGAATGTTGACATATATTTGCATAATCTCAAATTCCTTCAGAGGCTTTTGAAGTATCAATGTATCCTATATAGGGTTTAGAATGATTTCTTTAATTAAAAAATAAATAAATGATGTATTTCCGTAATTAGATAATGTGGAGATCTCTAAATTTGCTGACACACTATCCTCTTTGGCACTGTATTCATTACTCCAGCTACTAGGGTTTTGCATGTGACATCTTTAATATCTTCATGACCGTGGCTTTTAAATAGATCTCAGTCTTTGCTTTAATCCTTTCATGGTAACCCTTAGTTCCATAATCCACCTTCAATCTCTTCTAAGAACGTTGTCTTAAGCTAGACTGCATAGTATGCATATAAAGCAAGTCCTTCATACCTGCCATTGTTCCAAACCACCACTCACTGCCTTGCTGAAATGTTGCCTCCATAAGCACAATAGCATGTTTTAAAATCATGGTTGCCAGTGATTGACCATTAAGCTCATCACTTTCATCATGAAGATACAATGAAA
>VDFB02351446.1:68782-230478 GCA_007258455.2 Sequoia sempervirens
CTACACTAACATCTCTTAGGCCACCATTTGGACATATTTTCAGTCCAGGTCAGGTCAGAATCTACATCTTGAATCTTGACAAAAAAGAAAATCCCTAAAGCAGATAATAGATTCCTTTCCTACTTCAAAGTTCGCTACAGCTGTTACTTTCCTTCCACCATCAGGAATATTCTTTGGGGAGAGAGAAATTTCGGGGCTTTCTATTGCAAATTCTGTGCTAGGAGCACCACAAGAAATGAGAACACTGAAGTTTGGATAGTATGAAACAGAAAAACCAAACAAAATAACAGATTCATAAAACAAAATGATCTATATACATGAAAATTTATAACTCACTCTCCCAATTTCTAGGGTTTAATATTATTCACTCTAAATGAGCTGTTAGAAAATGCATGTGAGAAACTGCTTAAGCTATGCACTACTTTCAGGATTCTGCTCGTAACATATGTATTACTAAGACTCTATGTTCAAAATTATTTCCAACAAGTTGTTTTCCTTTTGATCTATATACATGAAAATTTATAACTCACTCTCCCAATTTCTAGGGTTTAATATTATTCACTCTAAATGAACTGTTACTAAATGCATGTGAGAAACTGCTTGAGCTATCCACCACTTTCAGGGTTGTGCTCTTAACATATGTATGACTAAGATTTTATGTTCAAAATTATTGCCAACAAGTTGTTTTCCAATTGTTTAATGCATTATGGTCAATACCTGAATTTGTTTTTGAGAGGAGTTTCCACTTTAATGATTCTGATCATAATAACTGGATTATTAGATTGTATGTCTAAAATCATTGACAACAAGTTGTTTTTCAGTTTTATATCGAGACATGTCACTTGGGTATTTACATCTGTACCTTCATTTGGGATGTCGTATAATTAAACTCAGATCCAAACTGAAGCACACAAATATAAACGGTTGCATCACATTTTCTATAATTCACCCTCATTTGATTTATTGGTGATGGTCTGATTTTCCCTCCCAATACACTTTGAAGAAATCTCAATCAAGGTTATGCATTAAATTTTGGTTATGATATTGGTAATGAAGTCCAAATGGATGCAGCAAGAAAAAGATGAAAGTTCACACCAGTGTTATCCTGGCTGCTCTAGCAATGTATTGAAAAGTTTATAAATTTATAAGCTATTTCCTTAACAAAGCCGAGATGAATGCTGAAAAAAAGATGAAAGTTCACACCACTATCATCGTTTGACGATTTTTGGTCTTTTCATACATATGTTTTGTTATACTATGTATATCAACGAGATTATCAACTACCATGCCAAAGTCTCAGATATTGATTTGGCCAAACTTAAGTCTGATCCTGCCTCATTGTTTTCTTTTTCTTCTGGCTTTAAAAACATGCACTGTAAACATAAATTTCTCAGATTACTTTCTTTTTGTTCTTTGCAGGCATTGCCTCAGCTTACAGACACATAAGCTAATTCATGTTATAGATCTTGTGTTGGAGGGTCAATTCTCAATGAAGGAGTTCATTCAGGTCAGCCATTTAATAATTTTCAATGAAGTAATAGTACTCGTAAAATATATTTTGTTTCTTTCCATCTTAACTTCATATGCCTTCATTTCTGAAATGTAGGTTGCAGGCTTGCAGCAATAGCTGCAATGTGTGCACAACCAGAAGCAGGTTACAGAACTCTTATGGCTGATGTTGTGCAGTCCTTGGTTCCTCTTGTGAAGCATCATCGGCCATCTTCTAGGGTCATCAACACCCCAAATTTGCATCATACCATTATGACACTCAAGTCTTCTTGAATCAAGCTGTAGCCTACTTATTCTTCTGGATGAGTACTGTGTATTCAACTTCCATTACTGTTTTGCAGGCTTTTCCCATCTGGCAGGGACTGTAGCTGCAGCGCAGCTCTTGTTTTGTTATGTCCAGGACGTTTTCTGGGATATCTTTGTATGCTTGCACGTTTCTTTGTGATAGTTGTTGTGTATCATCTGTAAGAATTTTTTTCAATAGACTTGGAAATATTCTTCCTGGTCATAAAAGGTGATAAAGTTTCTTTGAACAGTCTTATCTTCAATTAAATTTTATCTTTTAATTGCAATTCCCATGCCCTATTTTTTCATTACATGTGTGTCTACCATAGCAGTTGCAATTAAAGCATTCGACAAATTCCCCTATCCTTAACGTGTTGATGAATGTCCATACCCTATTCTGAAGCTCCCGTTTTGGTAAAGGTAGGGAGGATGCTAGCAAAGGTTGTGGCATTCGGCTTTACACCTACAAATTGCGTTTGATTGAAAGTTTGTAAAGCCTTTTCAACAAACCCATTTCATGCATATACTGTTATTACAGCAAAACATATTATGTGCCTTATTTGTTCTTCTTCATTTGCATGTATGTTTATCATATTTATTTATGTTCTAATCGTTGTTTATTCCTTGATATTGCATAAGTAGGTTAGATGCCAACAAAGGTTCTTTTGTGTGTGATCACAGATTCATGAAGCATACATATTACAAATAGTTCATGTATTTAGTTTGTTTTTACAAATTTTTGCAACATGTCTACCAAATCATTTTCATGTCTAATATCTAGAAAAAATAAATCCATTTTTGCTTAATCTATTTCTAGCTTCCATGCAGGTTTAGGGGGTATTGGCGATGGGTAAGAAGTTGCTTATCCCTATGAAAATTATCTGCATGCAATTTTCTTTGAACAATCTTATCTTCAATTATTTTAGATATGTATTGTGAGGTATTATGTAAATTTGTATAATTGGTTATCATATTTTAAGATGCATTGATTGGTTTTGTAAAGTGTCATGAATATTGGTTAGCTTAGTTGTTACTTCATGATTATAGATTAGATGTTTGGAATATGAACATATAATGAACTAAGAAAGGTAAATGTTATTACATATTGCTTCCCAACCATTAGGTTAATTATTCATCTGCTTCAAGCCAAGTTGAAGGTTGGGGAGGATAGAGTCCCTTCAATGTGTAGGGTCATATCATCTTCCCTATATACAAGAGGAGCATTGGAAATTTTTACAATTCTGAACAATACTATAGTGGAGTGTTGTACATTTGTATATTTGGATATTGGATCACTATTTCAAATGTATCACAAGCTCACAAGCTCATTGGAATTATTGATATATGGATGTAATCATTGTAATTAGTGGTGATACAATTTAGAGTATATCTTGGAATTTTTTGTTATACTTATTATGGATTCATTTATATAATCTTGTTAAAATACTAGCACTTGCACCAAAGGGGTGCAAGGGTTATGCTGATAGAAAAATATATAGAAATAAACATGGAAAGAGAGTGTAGTTTTTGATATATACAATCATGTTTGCAATGCCAAAGGTGTTCTATATATGTTTTTATATTTTAAGCTTCAGTTCTTAAAGAAAAATAAAGAATATGCCTCCTAAACATGTTAAATTACAAATATTTTTCTATCGGCATAACCCTTGCACCCCTTCTGGTGCAAGTGCTAGTTAATATAAGTATCTCACAACATGCACCCATGTTTTGGTGCCAATTTAAAAATGATACGACGAGGACATCTCAAATCAAAATAGTCAAGTCTAACATAATTCAAATGCGAGAGGCATTACAGAAAGGGCTACATACCCACCTTCAACAATTCACATCGAACATATAGAGAAAATAGAACTACATATATATTACACTTTGATTTCATTTGGAAGCGAGTATGTAGGAAATCTTGGTGGCGAAGGATATTCCCAGCACGTAGATTTTTGGGCAGTGTCAAGGATATTGCAAATATTAGATAAACCAACCCATGCTTAACACTTAATAAATTTAAGTAAATAACTAAAAAAATCACTTGAAAAATGTACTAAAAACATATAAATAAATCTAAAAAATAAAATAAATTCACTCTATACTCAGAAGAATCTCAAATTCATTTGATTCTCCTTTATGTTTTATGTCAAATTTTGAGGTGGAACTTAATACTTTTTATATACTTTTGGAGACGAAGACCTTAGTGCACTTCCATTAGGAAAGTGTAGCCTTCAATAAATTATTCAAGATTTGAGTGGTCCTGGTTAGTCTTAGTCTCTAGCCAAAGCATTATCTATTCTATTTAGATAGATGTATATCATGTAAGGAAAAATTCCCATTCCATTTGAATGGATGTATATTCTATAAGGATAAATGCATGTCTTGTATGGATAGATGATTACCTAAGTATACAATTGAATGAACACTTACAAATTTAATACATGATTAAAGTTAAATTTGAAAACATATAGATGAATTCTTTATAGTATAGCTTGAGGGTTGTTACATGTGGTATTCAAGCCAAGTTCATAAGCTAGGCTTTGAGCTTGCTATAACTTGTGCTAATTAAAAATACTTATGAATTACTTTTATCACTAATAAAAAATTTGAATACTTTGGCTATAAACTATAATTAAGTATTAATTAGAAACCCTTGGTTTCATGAAATAATAAATGGAAAAGACTAGAGCACTTTGTGTTGGAAACATGTGAAAACAAAAGAAAGATATCATTGAACAATAGAATGAATTTGAAAATAATAATGGTGTGGAATTGATATAGTGATCAATCTATTAACAAAACAAATGGATAAGATAAATTATTTGAAACAAACAATAAATGATCTTAAAAAAAAAATAACATAGAAAACCTAGTGGAACTAGAATTTGTAACCCTTACTAAAGAGAAAAATCCCCTAGAAAAAGAGGCAAATAATGTTTCACCTAATTAGGACTTGGCAATTAGGGAATTATAAAAAAAATTGAAAATGATTACCCCTCCAAAACTTGATGGGAAATAATTTAGAGGATGCAAAATTTAGTTAACAAAAATGGAAAAGTACTTCAAGAGTTAAAGATATTACATGAGTAAGTGCAAGAATTTGAGTCCACTTTTAGTGGAAGTCTCATTAGGAAAAAATCTCGATAAAAATGGGTACATATTTTATTAAAAAAGGGTTACCAAGTTTAAGATCAAGTGCTTGAGCCTAAACTCCTACTTGTTTTGGTTTTCAAAACAAATACCCATTTTAAAGCAGATACCATTTTATTTTTTCAAAATGGGTATTTGTTTCTATTTACACAATATATCCATTTTTTTAAAAAAGAGGTGCATGTTTTGGAGGAGGTACATGTTCCATAAAATTTCAATTTTGAAACCCTTAGTTTTGTTATTTTTTTAAGCTTAGAAACCCAACCCTTAGCCTTGGACCTACAAGTAGAATGTTATGTTAACAACAAGAGAAAAATTGATTATAGATATATGGCCAATAATCTTTTTGAACCAGATTAAAAATCATTACAAATGGGATTGGAGAATTTTTTTCACATAAACACCTCAAAAAGAATCGTGTTGTGGGTTGTGTAAATAAAGTATTTTTGCATGGGTTGAATTTCAACTGTGAGCATAGTCTAGAGAATGCTCTGCACAACCATGGTCAAAACCTTTCATCTACATTTTTTGAGTATATGGAGGATGTTTTTACTACAATTCAGTTTCTTTTGGATCATTCTCTTCACCCTCCTATTGTTCGAGTTGTAGCTAGGGCTCCTATTGAAGAGGTTGAAAATGTTGTTTCTACAAAAAGGGAATTTCAAATCTAAATGTTAGGTAAAAATCTCTCTTCAAGAATTTGCATTCAATTTTGTTCAAAGCATAATCTTTTTGAAATTAGCTTTGTTAATGATATATGCTTCAGTTCTAGTTTTTTTTTGTGAGCTTTTATTGTAAAATATTGGCTTTAAGGCCTCTTCTATTTTGTTGAATACTTGTATAAGACAATCTTTTGGGTTATTCTTGCCTGTATAGACTTTAATGGCTCTTTTATATGTGATTTTTTATATATTAATATATTTCAAGCTTCTAACCTTTCATCTTAAAAAACTCATTACAATGATAATGTCTAGTTTTCAAATGTGTAAAACGAAAATATTGTTGAACATATTTTTATTTTATTAATTAATTTATAAATAGATGACTCATAAACTTGAAATGACATATTACTATTTTTTAATAACTTCTAATTTTTATTTATTTTTAATTATGTCTAACCAATCTAGACATCATTCTCTACAGGATGATTTTTTTAATTTTATAATTAGTTTAACTCAAATTATGTTGGTTGTACATGAGGGGTTTTAAAAAACATAAATTGTGCCAATAAAAAATGATAAAAATAAATAAATATTTATTAAAAAATTACAAAAAATATCCTAACTAAACTTCACTATCTTATGCATCTTTCCACAAAAGGAATTGGAAAAAATACTTTCATTTAGGTCAAATTATGTTGGTCATACACATGCATGTTTTGGCCTAAAACATACAATTTTAAAAAATCTACTTTTGTGCATCTTATACAAAACCAACTTTTATCGTCGCACTACTATAATAGATTTGCATATTTGAAAACTAGAAACAAAATCCTACATTTCATATTTTTACACCATGTTAATATTCTATGTGTAAGTGCTTCAAATTTTTACTTCAATTATGACAAACTCTAATTTTCAAGGAAACATCTTTCACATTTTGGCTAAAAAGTGGACTCATTATCTTACACTTATCCTAATGGTACAATGCGATTGTTGTACATTGATTTGATTTCTAAATCTTATGCTCATAATTTTATAAATTCCCTCTTATTATCTTAATAAAAACTAAGACAATGTGGATTAGTGATAAGATAAATTGGATCCATCCATGTGTCTCAAAGGCCTAGTTTAATTAGTAGATAGTTTTAGAAGCATCAATCAAAGTTAATTGACATATGTTCCAATATGTTATTCTAAGAAATATTGAGCCTAGACAAGCATAATGCCTTTAGGCTCTTGTAAGGCATTACATATATTTTACAATGTTGTTGCATATTTTATTTATTATTAATTTTTTTAATTTAGATTAGTTACAATTTATATTTATATTTTCCCATCCAATGTAATTTTTTTTGGTATATATCTAAATTATCACTATTATTTTAAAACAAGGACATTGATATGGAGGGTAGTTATATTTTTCATATTTTTTTCTACATTTTTTAATTTTTCCACATGCGCCAAACAAAGACCTTTATGTTTGATAAAAATCTATGTTCATTAAAAAAAAGAAAACAAATAAATAATTATACCAAAAAGTATTACAAATTATACTTTTTGAAAAGCTTTATCTTGAGGGCTATGATCATGGAAAATCTTGGGGCAACTTTGTTTGATTGGGAAAATATTGCCTTGAGTTAGCATTTTTGTCAAAATGTGGGTAACCAAAAGGAGGAAGGGCCACATAAAGGGGTTTGAATGAAGAACCTTCTAGTCAAAGACCTTTATTCAAGGTGTTTTTTATACAATTTTTTTGCTTAAAATATTTAAAATGTCTTCATTTGAACCCCCTTGACCATCATTCAAACCCCATTAACATGTTGTAGACCTTATACCTTTGAAGGTGTTTAATGATTTTTGCCTCCTAGGACTCATTCTTGTGAGATGTCCCACAAGTAGGACAAGGCTTTATGCTCCCACTCAAAAGAGGTAGATGGCTTAGAAGAAAGCTTAAGAAGACATTGGATTGCTGAAATTAGTTTCTAGAAGTTTTTTTTATGACAAACAATAGTATCCTAAGAAGTGCACTAGTATATTAAGAATCACAAAAATGTCTTGCAAGTGTGAATTTGTCTTTGCAGGCATGAAAGTGTCTTTACAATCATCTTTGCAAGTGTAAAAGTGTTGTTCAAGCATGAAAGTGTCTCATAAGCTTGTAGTCACATCTTCTGTATTTGCTAACATAAAAACTTGCCACTATTGGTACACATATTTCCTACTATAATGTTTGACAAGTTTATAAAGAGGGGGGAAAGGGGTGCATATGACACATTTAGGAATTTGTCTTGGTCAAGCCTTTAAGAAGTGTGTTTTAACATAAATTATTAGAAGAGTTGGAGGTGAGTGGCCTTATAATGCTTGTGATACAATGGAGATAGGTGTGTGCAACAACAATGGATGATGCCTTAAATAGTCTTAAAAAAAGAAAAGTGTGCATAAGTACTAAATAATGATGATGAATTCTTTCTATCATTAATAAGTCAAATAAACATGCTTATGGCTAATCTTACCATTAAACATAAATTAAAGGTGGGTTTAGGGAGAAAGGAAGAAATTAAGGAAAGAAAGAGTAAGTTTGAATGTGTGAGTGATGCATGCAATGATGACACAAAAAACACGAACATGGATAAAATAAGAAATGTTTACAATATGATAAGTCATATTCATTCAGAATAAGTATTTAAGAAATCATTTGTGCTAAAAAAAATTGAAATTAAGGGTAAGGGACCAATGGTGGGCCACCATTTTTTTGCACTTCTCAAAGTCCTATGTGAAAATTTCAAATCACTCCCAAATTTGTACAATAGCTTATTTGACAAGTCTCCTCTTATAAAAATTTGTTTCAAGGCCACATCATCAAATATGATGCCACATCAACATGTTTTTTGTCAAGGTATCCAAAAAGGCCCAAAAAATAAGTGAGGCCAATAGTGGGTCACTAAATGTATTATTGGTATGCTGATGTGGCATCACATGATTGGTCAGTTTGTGTACTTTATGAAAAAAAGTGTTTGTAAATTGGATATTAAGTGTAAGTTTATTGGCTCTTTTATCCAAAACTGGTCCCAGACTGTCATATTCTATACCCACTATGTGTCCCCGCCCATGATCGGCTCCTCTCCCTTAGGGCATGGTCCCATGGAGGGGGGCTTCCTAAAAAATGGAGCAAAATCTGCTAAATTTTTTTTGGAATATTTTGAAACTGGTGGTCCCATGAATTTAAGCTCCAAGATTTAAGCAAGCTAGTGGTCCCATGAAGCTGGAATGGAATGTTGTGAATAAAAAATTAATAAATAAACATCATTTCCTTCCAATTTTTCCCTGGCGGGAATCTAAATTTCTGAAGTGTGACAAGTGGCAAGAAAGTACTCTTAAGCAGTTGGGGCAATTTCTAGCCCCACCCCAATCTCACTAGCTGAAAATTTCACCCCAAAATAGTTTGGGCTCGTAAAGATTCCAATTAATCTTGTAACAGAATTTTATTTTTTCCATGTGACCTTCGGTGAAAATAGGAGCCCAAGCTCCTATAAGACCATTCAGTTAGTCCAAGTCATACTTATCGTGGAGAAGCACAAATGTACAAAACCTTGGACATACCCAACAGACGTATGAGTTCCAAAATTGGAAGACATTCATTTGAATTTTTAGAATTTGGCAGCTGATCGAGTGGCAAATCATGTCCACCCTGATGCATTTTTAGTGGAATGGCAACATCAAGATTCTTCTGCAAATCCATAAGTCCTAATCATATACATTCTCTGCACTCTGCATTGCAGAGCTGCAGAGGCTTGAACCACCTCAAACAACTCCATGCTCTCCTACTCGTTAGCGGCCTAGCCCAAAATTCTATCACTGTTGCCAAACTGGTAAACATGTATGCCTCGTGGGGTTCTTTACACAGTGCCCGTCTACTCTTTGACAGCACACATTCAAATAATGTTTACTTTTGGAATGTTATGATCAGAAGTTGTGTGAAGAGTGGAGCGTATGAAGAAACACTCAAACTTTACAATTACATGCAAAAATCCGGTTCTCAAGCGGATCGTTTCACTTATCCTTATGTGTTGAAGGCATGCGCTTCTTTGACAGATCTGAAAGAAGGAAAAGCGATTCATCATAATATATCCAGAGATAGTTTGGATAGAGATGCTTATGTTGGAGCTGCACTGATAAATATGTATGCCAAGTGTTCGAGTACGGAGGATGCACGCCAAGCGTTTAACAAACTGCCTGAGAAAAATGTAGTCTTATGGACTGCCATGATCGCAGGGTATGCTCAAAATGGACAGCGCAGTGAAGCCCTGAGAGTTTTTAATGAGATGCTAATCACAGATGTTAAACCCAATTCGATTACGATGATTTCTGTGCTTCCGGCATGTGCTGAGTTGAGAGATCTCAAACAGGGAAAAGCTATCCATAATTATATAATTAGACATGGGTTGGACTCAGATGTTGTTGTTGGCAATGCTCTTGTGGCCATGTATGCTAATTGTGGGTGGATGGATGTTGCACAAAAATTGTTTGACGAAATGTCTTACAGAGATGCAGTCTCATGGAATGCAATTATTGCAGGTTACGTGCAGAGTGGACAGAGTGATGAGGCTCTGAAGCTTTTTAATCAAATGAGACTAGGAGATGTCAAAGCTGATTCTTTTACTGTGGCAAGTGTGCTTCCGGCATTTGCCCATTTAGAAGCTCTGCAACAGGGTAAGTGGATGCATGGTTATGTTGTTAAGAATGGATTTGAGGGGGATGGTTTTGTAGGGACTGTCTTGATAGATATGTATATCAAATGTGGCAGTCTAAAGGATGCACGCCATATGTTTGACAAAATGCAACGAAAAGACATGGTATGTTGGTCACTGATGATTGTGAGTTATGATTATAGCGGGCATCCAAACGAGGCCTTGAAGCTCTTTCATCAAATGCAGCTGGAAAATGTCAAACCCAATGCTGTGACCATGGCTAGTGTAATTTCAGCATGTTCCCACTTAGGAAACTTGAAGCAAGGAGAATTGATCCATGTTCATGTAATTAGATGTGGATTTGAATCAGATGTTTCTGTGGGAAATTCCCTTATAGCTATGTATGCAAAATGTGGTAGTATAAAGTTTGCTAGCCAATTATTTGACAGCATGCATAAAAGAAATGTTGTCTCATGGAATGCCATGATTTCTGGATACTCGCAAAATGGATATGCCAGTGAGGTTTTTGCACTGGTTTACCAAATGCGTTTGGCTGGTGTAAATCCAAATGCTGTCACTATGGCGACCATACCAGCCGCGTGTTCCATCTTAGGAGCATCGCAACCAGGCAAGTTGATCCATGGTTATATAATCAAAAGTGGATGGGAGTCCGATGTTTCCGTGATAACTGCCATGATAGACATGTATGCCAAGTGTGGGAGTATATATGTTGCACATAAGTTGTTTGACGAAATGCCTGAGAAGGATGTGGTCTCTTGGAGTGCGATGATTGCAGGATACGGAATGCATGGGCAGGGCAAAGGAGCCATTGAACTTTTTTCCCAAATGCTACAAACAGGTACAAAGCCAAACAATGTTACTTTTGTCTCCATCTTGTCAGCTTGTAGTCATGCAGGATTAGTGGATGAAGGGTGGCAAATATTTGAAAGCATGAGTAGGGATTTTGTTATCTCACCTTCGGTGAAGCATTATGCATGCATGGTTGATATTCTTGGCCGTGCAGGACATCTGGATGAGGCACAGGAATTTATCAAAAGAATGCCATTAGATCCAAATGCCGATGTATGGAAACCCTTGCTTGGAGCTTGCAGAATTTACTGCAACTTAGAGATAGCCAAAGATGTAGCAGAATGCCTTTTTAACTTAGATCCTTACAATTCTGGAAATTATGTTTTGCTATCGAACATTTATGCTGCAGCTGGCAGGTGGGATGATGCTGCAAATGTGAGAAAAATGATGAAGGATAGGGGATTGAAAAAATCCCCAGCATGCAGTTTTATTGAATTAGATAACAAGATTCATAAATTCCTCGTGGGAGATAAGTCACACCCACAATCAGCCAAAATTTATTCAACTTTGGAGAGTTTGACTTTGCAGATGGAGAAAGCAGGATACGTGTCTGACACAAACTTTGTCTTACACGATGTTGAAGATGAGGTGAAGGAAAATATGCTAAGCAGTCACAGTGAGAAGTTAGCCATTGTTTTTGGACTGATTAATACAAAGCCAGGGACACCTATCCTGATAACAAAGAACCTTCGTGTATGTGGTGACTGCCATAATGCCTCCAAATTTATCTCCAGAATTGCCAATCGAGAAATCATCATGAGAGATTCAAATCGTTTCCATCATTTCAGGGATGGATTATGTTCCTGCGGGGATTATTGGTGATGCTGGATTTTAATACCTGGGGGATTGCTATAAATAATTATCAAAAAGCTACAAGCAATCTCTTTTGTAACTTCAAACTAAGCATATTTCTCCCAGAAATTTTGTATCCAGGCATTGGCATTTCATCCAAACGAAGAGATGTCTTCTTTGATAATTCTCTGCATTTACAAAAGGATGTCTCATGGAACATAAGTGCTGGGCTTTTCTGAAAAGGGCATGCCAATGAGACCATGATACATTTTACTCAAATGCACTTGGCACGTGTGGATTACTCATCCAGTCACTGCTTCGAGCATGCTTCCAACACATCTCTGTTCAGCAATTTACAAAAAGGTAATCCCATCTGTGATCACATAGTTAAAAGTGGATTTAAGTGTGATGTGTGTGTGGTAACTGCCCTCATGGATGTGTATGCCAAATGTAGATGTATACGGATTGCACTTTATTTTTTTTAAATATTCCAAAAATATATTGTTTAATGGAGCACAGTGATTGCAGGTTATAGAATGCATAGGGATGGTGAGGAAAGCATTGTATTTGTCCTTCAACTGCAGCAGACAAGGGTTAAACCCATCAAGTTACTCTTATATTTTTTATAAACATGTAGTCCTTTCGAGGATTTGGCACAACCAGAGTGATGTACCGTCTGCATATTTGATAAAGCAGAAGACTTTATCAAAACGATATAATTAGTTTCTAATGTTAACATGGGAGAACCCTTGCTTGGAAGCTGCATAGTTCACTGCAATACTGTGGTAGAGAACACGCAAGAGACCCATTTTGACTTAGATCCTGAAATGCTAAATTGTTTGTGCAGAAAAACATGTGCACTACAGTGGACAAGAAAGATGATGTCACAAAGGGAGGAAACACGATCAAAGAAAGGGGATTGGAAAAGATATCAGACGTAGTTTGATTCAATCAGATGACAAGATCTATACACTTCCTATAGGAGATAAATCACTCCCTTAATTTGATAAAGTCCGTTCAGCCTTGGAGAACTTGACCTCCTAGATGAAGTGGTTTCTGTGCATCAATCAGATAAGCTCTATACACTTACTATTGGAGATAAATCACTCCCTTAATTGATAAAGTCCGTTCAGCCTTGGAGAACTTGACCTCCTAGATGAAATGGTTTCTGTGCCCAACAAGAAACTGGAGTACAGCACTGCGTGATATAGTAGGAGGTGAAAGAAGATGCAGGGGTTTGTCATGGCTAAAAGATAATAGTTTCTTTTGCAGTGAAAAAAGAAGGATCCGTATCTGGATGACAAACAACATTCATGTATTTCAGTGTGCCATGGTGTCTTATCTCCAGGAAAGAAATCATGGCTTAGGATACACTGCTTCCATTGATCCATGATTAACTTAGACATTACTTTACACAACTCTTCAACACAGATTCTAATTTACGTATCTGCTGTTTCAGTGCAATTTGCTATTGAAACCAACATGTATATGGTGGAAAATTAACGTGTGTTAGTTATGAGCTGCCATTCAAAAGTTGCAATACCTGCATTTCTAAATTCATTTCATAGACTGTGGGATTCCCTTCTCCACAAATTGAATGGTATATGACTTTAATATAACTTCTATGTGCTATTGGAAATTAAAACTATGCCTAAAATCAACTTATCATGGAACTCGAGTAAGAAAAGAAAAAATTGAGCAAGGGAAGAACATAGAATATACACTAAAAACTCCCAATGTAGGAAAACTCCAGCATTGAAATAAGGTTGTGTCTCCTTATGTCAACTGAATCAGCAAGATTACAAGTCAATTGCTCTCATGGAACCTCTAAAAATATTATAGGATTGATAAATCTAACTACATGCTCTTACGAAGCCTCCAAAAAATATTATATGATTGATACATCTAACTCAATGCTCTTATGGAGCTTCCAAAAATATTATACGATGATACATCTAACTCCATACTATCATGGAGCCTCCAAAAATATTATGTAATTGATACATCTGCCATGCTATCATCTTCCATACTCAATTGGAATGCATCCAACATTCTCATAACTCTATGCAAAGATTTGCTACCACTCTATTGATTTGAAAGATCTCAGTGAACATATTTGTATTTGTGCATACATTGGATCATTATAATGACATACAAAAACCCAACAAATAAACCACCTAAATAACACTTGTGTGCAACAAGATTTTGTTGCAATGCACTCGGCCTCTACAGTAGATACAAAAACTAAATCTTGTTTCTTGCTTAGTCATGATACCAATCTACATTCAAGAAAGAATGCACCACCACTTGTACTTTTCATGTTGTCTACACAACTAGCCCAATCTGCATTAGTGTAAGCACTCAGAGTGAAATCAGTAGCCTTTGGATACCATAAGCCATGATTTGGAGTGCCTTTCAAGTATTTGAATATCCTTTTTACTATTGCAACATGTGATTCTCTAGGATCTTCTTGAAATCTAGCCACAAGAAAAATTGCATGCATGATATCTGGTCTAGTAGCAGTTAAGTACATAGCAATCCACTAATCATTGATCTATTCTTGCTCTGATCAACCTTAGGAGATTCACCATTCTTGTTTAGCTTGCAACTAGTAACCATAGGAATACATACTAGTTTAGAGCCTTTCATTCCAAACTTCAACATTTATTTAACATACTTTAATTGTGAAATGAAAATGTCTTTATCTGTTTGATTGATTTGTAGCCTTTAAGGAAGAAATTAATCTCTCCAAACATAGACATCTCAAACTCATTACACATTTCTTCTACACTTCTTACACATAGCTTCATTGCCTCCAAAAATTATATCATCAACATTTACAACCACAATCAAAATTTGATGGTATTCAACTTTAAAGATTACTAGCTGCGATACCTTTATTGAATCCTTGTTGTATCAAATACCTGTCCAACCTTGCATACCAAGCCCCATAAGCTTTCTTCAGTCCATATAATGTCTTCTTCAATCTACAGACCATATCCGGATTGTTTGATAACTGAAATCCTTTCGGTTGTTCCATGTATACTTCTTCCAACTTTTCATTCAAAAAAGTAGACTTTACATCCATTTGATAAACTTTGAATTCCTTATGTGCTACAAAAGTAAAAAACATCCTGATAGCCTCCATTCTTGCCACCGGAACAAATGTCTCCTCAAAATCTATTCCTTCAACTTGAGAGTAGCCTTTACACACAAGTCTTGTCTTGTTTCTTACCACTTTTCTATTCTCATTTAGTTTGTTTCTGAACACCCATTTAGTTCCAATTATATTTTTGCTCACACGTCTTGGGACAAGTTCCCAAGTCTAATTTTTCTCAATTTGTAGTAGTTCTTCTTTCATAGCCTTTATCTAATGCTCATCTTTGCATGCCTCAATTACTGTTTTAGGTTCAACTTCAGAAAGTAAACATAGATTTACCTCTTCTTTAGAATTTTTCCTTCTTGTCAATACACCTTTGTTTTTGTCTCCAATGATTTGTTTTTCAGAATGATTCTTCTACACATACTTAGGGGTTCTAGAGGTCTTTTCTTGAGCTTCTTCCTCTTCAATTTGCACTTCTTTTTCCTTAGCCTTTTCTTCTTCTCTACAAATAGGCTCATCTAATTCATATTCATCTATCGCCACTAAGTTCTTCTAAAATTTTTTATCAACTTTGACACTTGCACTCTCAACAATCTTTCTCAATCTCTTGTTGTAGCCTCTGTAGGCTTTGCTTCTAGTAGAGTATCCAAGGAAGATACCTTCATCAGATCTTGCATCAAACTTTCCTGAGTTTTTATCTCTTCTGATGTAACACTTTCTTCCAAACACCTTGAACTATTTGACTGTAGGAATCCTTCCATACCATACCTCATAGGGAGTCTGTGTTGTTTTATTTTACTTGAACTCTATTAAGCATGTAAATAGTAGTATGAATTGCTTATCTCCAATAGACTTTCAATAGATTTTCTTCTTTCATCATAGTCCTTGCAACTTCTTGAATAGTCTTGTTTTTCCTTTCAACAACTCCATTTTATTGAGGAGTTCTAGGGGCAAACAAGTGCCTCTTTATGCCACAATTCTCACAAAACATGTTAAATTCATTGGAGGTGAACTCTCCACCTCTATTAGACCTCAAACATTTGATTTTCATATCTATTTCATTCCCAACCATAACTTTAAATGCTTTGAACTTATCTAGGGCTTTAGATTTTTCTTTAATAAAAGTAACCCATGTCATTCTAGAATAATCATCAATAAAAAACATGAAATACATGTCACCTTGAAGACTTCTTAATTTTGTAGGACCACAAAGATCTGTAATCACCAATTCTAATAATCTGGTAGTAGATTGTTCTTTAACTTTGAAAAATTTTCTTATTTGTTTTCCAATCTAACAATCCTTGTAGATAGCATTGGTAGGATTTGTAATCTTTGGCAGATCTCTCATAGCTTGAACTTAACTAATTCTTACTAGATTATCAAAATTAATGTGACACATCCTCCTGTGTCATAGCTAGCTTTCATTAATCTGAGTCATAAAGCAATGACCATCAACACCCTAGAGTTGATAAACATTTCCATCTATCCTTCCAGTAGCAATCACAGTTTTGAATCCTTTTCTGATCTCACATCCATCATCCTGAAACATAAGATTGTATCCTTGGCTACACATTTGTCCAACACTTAAGAGGTTATGCCTTAAACCCTTGACATAGTAAATAGCATCAATATTATGTTTTCCATCAAAATTGATTGAATCTATTCCACATATCTTAGCACCTAAATCATCACCAAATCTAACAAGTCCTCTATCATATTTTTCAAGTCTAACAAACTTACCCTTGTTACCAATCATAGGATTAGAGCATCCATTGTCAATGATCCAATAGTTCTTATCTTGTCTAGCATGAAAAAAAAAACCAAAGTACCTTCAATCTTGTCCCTTGTCTCCAAAGGGCTTTCCTTCACACATCTTTCAAAGTTAGTAGAATTAGTTTCATCTTTTAAAGTCATAAACAACCATTCATCATAATAATCGTCTCTATAATCAGACTCATCATCAGAAATAGTTGCATCTTCTCTAACATAATAACTTTTCTTAATCATCTTACCTCTATTTTCCTTGGTTTTGTCATTCATAGCCCTATTTGGACATCTTGAAGCATAGTGACCTATCTTTCCACAACTGAAATATTTGAAAGACAATTTGCCTCTAGTACCCTTTTTCATCCTTCTCACAAAGTTAACTTCCATATCATCAAGATCCTCTTGATTTGATTCTTTAGTCTTCTCTAATTATCCAGCCTTAAAAGCAGTCTCCACTTTTGCACCATTATTTGCACCAAATTCTCTCATTTCAAATGTAGTTAGGGAGCCATACAATTGATCTCTAGTATACAAATCTAGATTTGCAAATTCCTCAATAGTAGAAACTTTATGACTATATGCTTTAGGAAGAGTTTTGAGAATTTTCTTTACCACTTTTAATTCTTTGACTTTTCCACTAAGACCTCTAATGGAACTGGCCACTTCATCTACCCTCTGCATGTAGCTTGTAATATTTTCATCTTCAGACATCTGCAGGTTCTCAAATGTGATTTTCAAATTCTACATCTTAGCTTGTTTAACCTTATCATCTCCATAAATGCTTTCCAACTTTGTCCAGATTTCTTTAACAGTTTTCAAATCCATAACTTTCACTAATTCAAAATTTGTAAGACTACACAAGAGAGCATACCTTGCTTTACCATTGCATTCATAGGCCTTGATTTTAGCTTCAGTGCTTAGACCATTTGTAGGCAAGAAAGCATACCTTGCTTTACCATTGCATTCATAGGCCTTGATTTTAGCTTCAGTGCTTAGACCATTTGTAGGCATAGTATAATCATTCTATACTACTTTCCAAATATCAAATCTAAGATAAACCAGATAACCTTCCATCCTTGTCTTCCAAAATGCATATTATGTTCCATCAAACATGGGGATTTTCTTATTGTGCACCATCTCAGATCTACCTCAAGCGATTAAGATTTCTTCCAAGAAACCTTGCTCTGATACCAATTGTTGAATGCACAAGACAATTGAGAGGGGGTGAATCAATTGTACCTTAAAACTTCAAAACCCTTATACACATTCAGATCCACATTCATTCAATAAGCCCTTAAATCTATTATGATGATTTATCATGGAAAGCTAATAACAAAAACTGAAACACAACAACACCATGCACAATAAAACACCAGATTTACATGGAAAACTCAAGATGCAAAAAACTACAATGAGGATTAGCTCACATTATAAGCAATAACAACATCGATTACAAGGGCTCATTGTTGAAGGGATCACTACCCAAAAGAGAAAGAATCACTTTCAAAATAAAAAAGAAGATAGAGAAGAAATGTTACATAGAGAAAACTATCTCAATGTAACAAAGAATCCACCACAATGTCGCCAACAACTTCGCAACCTAATTGAGGAATTGTAGACGTTGTCTGCTCACTACATCCAATAATCTTACACATGAAAGCTCACACTACACTTCTCAAATTCACACTCTAACACTCTGCACTTCACATCATTTGCATCTCTTATCTATCACTTCATCCTTTAACAGTTCAACTCTTATTTATACCGTCTTCAATTTTGAAGCCTTTCTCCAAAGTCAGCTATGCACCACAACCATAAAAATTCAAATTAGGTCAGCACCAAAACATTCTTGTGGTGGAAAGGAATGAAGGAAAACCACAAAACTCCTTAGCTAGGACCTAAATCTATCCTCCCACGTCATTCCACACTTCCACAAACAACTAAGCACCTTCACAAGTAGTGTAAACACCAAGGTCAGTTGATACCCATGTAAACACCATTAAGTTTTTAAGTACACACTTCCTTTGATCTATCCATAACTCACAAACAAAAAATGTCTCCTAAACACAACCTAGAATATTCTACAAACACCTTGAAATCCAACAAACTCTTTTGCAATGACTTTCACTTGAAGAATGTACACACCCAGTACATCTAGACAACTTTGTCATACATTGTAACTCAAGAAACATACTTCCTTAGATCCAAACCACGAACCAATTTGACCGAAGAAAGATACCAAGATAATCAACACTCCTTCAAATCTACAAGACTTGAAACATAGCTGCAAAGAAATGCAGAGCAAGAATATTTCTCTCAGACACCTTTGCAATACACTGCTCACACTCTGGTGAACACAAATTCTTTTGCACAACGATTTAGCACATCAAATTCTAATTGCAACACCCTTGAACACCTATAATCAACATATTTGAAGCACATAAGCAAATCTTCAACCTAGAAGAAATGTGGAGCAACACAAGAACACAACCCTTCAACCCAGAACATCATTGTAACACACTTTTTTTTTATCAAATTTTCTCAAAAGAACTCAAAACCAAGCACCAGAGACACATCCTCATCACCTTCAACACTTCCTCAACACAATTGAACCAACTACAACATAGTAACTCAACCATAGATCAGAGAAGCTTATCTTAGTAAAACTAGAGGCACTAGTATAGAAACAACAATAAAATACTAAAAAAACTACTAAAAACTGCTTATAAATGACTACAGTTGGTCACGTGACCACTAGTAGTTTATTGGCAGTCATATATAATGCGACCAGCTTGATGATTAAACCATTTTTAGTCATTTATTGGTTGTTTTGATTTATCGATTTGGTAGTATATTTAGTTGTTGATCTAGTCATTCATTGTTGTGATTTAGTCACTTGTTTAGTCACTTTTTTTCCACTGATATATTTAGTCGTTGATTTAGTCATTGATTGCTATAATTTGGTCACTTATTTAGTCATTTTTTATTCACTAATATATATTTAACTGGTCACTTATTTAGTCATTTTTTTATTCACTAATATATTTAGTCATTGATTGTTGTTAACTAGTCACTTATTTAGTCATTTTTATTCATTGATTTATGTGCATTGATAGTGTATTTAGTCATTTTTATTCACTAATTTCACTTGTCATATATCTAGTCATATTTATTCACTGTTCACTTATTTCTGTCAAGTGGTAGTATATTTAGTCAATTTAATCATTAATTGATTTCAATTAGTAGTATATTTAGTCATTTTAATTGACTAATATTTGAGGATTTAAGCATAGAACACAGAAATACACATCAATGATTAATTGCACACAATAAGACAACCATTGAGAAGGAAAAATTGGTGAACTTTATTAATAAAAGAAAGGTGTTCTAGTTACAGCTTACAAATAGAGTATTACAATTGTTATTTTTAGTCACAAGACTAAAAATCTGAGTTACAATATTGTAGAGAAATAACTGCAAGAAAGAAACTTCTTCAAAAGATTTCTGCAATGATGAAAATGCATACTTGAAGCCCTTCAATGTGAGCGCATGCCCTTTTCATCTCTTAAAACTTCTACAACGTGGGAAATCTTCTTGGAGCAAGTTGTAATGTGTAGAATCCAAGGAGAGTGTTGATCGTGTCTCATATATGAAGTTCTCTCCTTCAACGTAGTCAACAATAATCCAGCTAGAATATTTCCTCCTTTATATGCAACGTGTCATCTGATATGAGCAACAGGGTGCTATCTTTTCCACCATGAATGAAGGTGTGCCTCAATACAACCAACAAAATTAATATTAGTCTCAATTAAAAAAGAATAAAAGTGCATTGTATATTGCAAGTTTACAAAAGAAAGTCTAAACATAGCAAAAAGATAAATCAATTAAAAAATTGTAGCCTTGTCAACAAATGTCTTAAACAGAGTGTTCAACATAGGTCTGAAATATGCATATTGAACGCTTGATTTCAGAACCTTGTTCAAAATTTAAGAAAGGTGATATGCTAAGATTATAGAATGAAGTTGACATATTATAGAATGAAGGCTATCAACACTAACCAGACTGGAACAAAATTATCAACATAAATTTCCTAGAAACCAAGCCCAAGACTGCCATCAGACTTGGACAACAAAAATGTCAACCCTGGTTCATGTGTTGTCTCAATAAAGACTTGCACCATTAAAGAATCCATTTATACATAAATTCCAAATTAAGTTGATGAGAAAAGATCTTTGATATCCAACTGGGAAGCCTTACCATCCAAAAATTACTAACCTAATGTTTTACAACAAGTTTCCCAACTGTGACATCATCTTTACTTCCTTAATATCCCCATGTAAGCAGATTAAACTAAGTGAGGTTGAGCATTTGAAGTAGAGTACTATCTTCTTGGTATGTGCTTGACTTCAATGACTTGCATCTTGAATGGAAATAGCAAGCTAGCATCACTATAAAATAATTGTTAATCATTGTTACAAAAATAACCACAAAATCCTCTTTAATTAAAATAATCCTTCTAGATATTTTAGTTAATTTCTAAGAGAGCTAATTTCACTATCCAATTAGCCATCAATCTATTTACTGTATATAATTTCCCGGAATTCAAAATTTAAATGTAATGAAACTAACCATAATTACCAAAGATTTGACACCAAAATGTAGTACAAAATGAATTGTTTGACAAAATGCCTCAAAGAGATGTCATCTCATGGAATGAAATGATATGATTGCAAAATGTGCACAAAATGGATTTTGCAAGGAAGTTCTCAAAATATTTGAATTAATGAAGCACTCTGGAACACCAACATTGTAAGCTTTACTTGTGTTCTAGATGCATGTAGTCATGCAGGTTTAGTGGATGAGGGCTGCACATACTTCACACATCAGTAACCCTTATTGCATTACATATATAGTTGATCATTAGGTGTGCATGGTTGACCTTCGTGCCCATGTTGGCTATCTTGAGGACACCCTAAACATTATTACTAAGATGCCAGTTAAACCTTTGGTTCATGTGGATCATATATGAATATAGGATGAGTATTCTAGCAACACTGCATTTTTAGTTGGATCCTAAAAATGTTGCAACTTATGTTCTCTAAAACATTTGTGCAAAAGTGGGCAAATGTGGTGAGGTTCAAATAGTAAGGAGATTGATGAAAGATAGAGGAATTAAAAAGATACCTGCATGTAGTTGGATTGAAGGGCATAAAATGGTACATGGTTTTTTGTGTAGGAGACATATTGCATTCACAAACATGGGAGATCTATGCAAAATTGGAGAAATTGGCTTGGCAAATGAAGGCAACAGGGTATTTCCAGATTCAAGACTTTTACTCAATGTTGTGGAATAGAAGAAAAAAGAATCATTTATTTGCCACCATAGTGAAAAGTTAGCAATTTCATTTGGTTTGTTAAACATGGCCCCTGTTACAACTATTAGATTTTTTAAGAACCTTCGAGTATGTTCTAATTTTCACACTGCATCTAAATTCATCTCCAAGATTGTTGCAAGAGAAATTGTTCTAAGAAATGTGAACCATTTCCATCATTTTAAATAGGGACAATGTTCTTGTGGAGAATATTGGTGATGCTAAATGAAACAATCTGAAAAATAGGCTTACACTATAATAATGTGCACTACATCAAATATCCAGTAATAACAAAGGGACATCCATCAAAGCATAACAGTGTTGTGCCTATAGCACACATGCCTCATTCGGACCTGGAACCCTCTCTCTTTTTGTTCTTGTTTTTCTTGGGTTGTTTTTTTCCTTTTCCTCATTTTGTGTGCCCCTATTTTTGAGCTTAAATTTGTCACATGCAATAAAGTCATCAAATTTCGCCTGACCAAAATCACCTATCAAAAATTTGCTAAGTCTTTTTCCTTTGCAGATTTGAGTCTACGGGTTTCCTCGTGCCTTTCGCTGCTGTGTCCACATGCCTCCTCCTATAGAACACTGCTATCTCTCCAACGCTATCTAGTGGCCAATTCCTGGCGTCCACCCGCATGGCGGGTTTTGCATCAACCTTCGCTACCTGGGTCTTCATCAAATTGCTACACCAACTCAAGTTTTTGCAACCCCCACCAACCAACCTGCTGTCGTACTAAAATTTTAATGCGCACATTAATGGCTAAAATTTCTATAAATAGAAGCGCCCTACCTGTCATTTTCACCCTACGATTTGAATTCTTCAGAGGAGAAAACAAGGAGCTTCCACCCACACAAGATACTATAGTAGATTCGAGCCAGGTTCTTTGGATTTCCACACTATGTCTAGGTAAGTTCACATTTAAACTTTTAAGAAACCTTTTGTTTACAACTTAGGGTTTTGTAAATGATGAAATATTTGAAAATAAAACCATACTTCACTGTGGCATCTCATCAAACCCTCTCAAGCTTCCGACCCCGCATTGGCTATCCGCCCAACACTTTGAAATTCCTTAGCTCTGGCTAAAATCAAGTATTTGCATATGTGTTGGATATCATTCTGTTGAGGCCATTCTTCAAACAATGGAGACGCTAGTGTGGCCTGCCACATGTGCCCTATCATCTTTAATGCTCGAAACTCATTTGATAAATGGCTAAGTAAACAACGTTTTGTAGGAGTCCCAATGCAAGACTCCGCCTATGGGTGGCCCTTGCCTCATCGTTGCTCCACAATTAGTTAAACCCTAACAGTTTTTGCATTGCGGGTCCCATCTGTGTCATCCTCGTGAGCTTATCAAACCCAGTGCTTGTTGAAAAAATCAACTAAGTCCAAGTCTATTGTGAAACTCTGCGTGTAGTTCTCCATCACTCAGTCGTCGTTGTTTAATGACAGAGTTACTACATCATCCCGCAGTGCGGATTTTGCACCCCTTATCTCCTCCGACTTCAAAGTCTTCAGGCGGAACACCAAGTCCAAAATTACTATGTGGGCAAACCTATGTGGGTGGCTGTCATTGGAAGTCTGTTGCCAAATGTCACAATCTAACAGCCAAATTCCCACATCCTCCCGCATTACAGACTCTGTGGGATGGTTTTCCCTTCGCCGAATTCTGAAGCCTCCCAGCATGAAAACTTTAGTCTACGTGGTCACTGAGGGCCTCCCTATGTGGACTATCGGTTGTAAACCTTCATGCCCATGTGGCCATTCCTTAATAGTAGGAACTTAGTGGCGACCCGTCAGTTGACTTCCGCACTCCCAAAATCAATGAAACTCCAAGTCATGATTCATAACGCCCAAAGCATCTGCAGGTTCCACAATGAGGAACTCCGCATGCGGGCTGTTGTCTTCTAAATGTCGCTACTTAATGACTGATCTCTAACGTCTTTCCACCACACAACGCCCACACCCATTAAACCCGCAAGAGCACTAGAACTTCACCTAACAACTTCAAGTGCCTCATAGCCAATTTTTGCATGTGCTTAATCATGTCACGAGGGATTTTCTTATCATACAAACCATGCAGAAACTTCCCTGCGGACGGCTACTTGCAGAACTCTATGGCCCCAATGTTGTGTTGCTTTAAACTGCTCCCAACGGCTTCCACCTAGGGGAAAACTGCACCCCTGAGCTTGCATTTGTGCAAATGATTCAAACGAGCCTCGAAAAGCACACAATGTTTTTCTGATCTTTTAAAGACGCATGAATTGATCTAACCTTGGATTTGCAGGATTTAACTGATGTTTACCTCCTTATATGCAAAAATGATTACTGCACTTCGTGTGTGTAGGATTTATGGAACTTGCTGAGGGATCATCAGGGAAGCTCATGGGAAAAGCTGAGAAAGGAAAGAAGCCTGCAAGAACGCCAAAGGGAAAAGGAAGAAAATGAACAAATGAAATACTAGTTCCATGGGGTGGAGTGCACCTCCAAGGTTGCTTCCACCTGGGATACAGTCTCAAATACAGATCTTGAACACGTAGACATAGATGAATTCAAGCGAAGGGTAATGATCAACCCTACCATAGAGGATGCACGAAAGAAAAAAGAAAATGGCCTTGCAAAGGTAGTCGACTTCCCTCTTGCCTTGATCGCTCCAGAAATGGGCATGGCCTACCGAGAGTGCTACCACACCAATAGGAAAATAATTAATAAGGATGAAAGAGTATTGGTAGAAATATCTACCAAGTCTATTAGTAGGACATTCAACATCCCAACATTTGACAAGATGGAGGAAACAAAGAAGGAATTCACTCAAAACATGTGGAAACAAGACCCTCTTGCATGCAAAAGAACAATTAATCAACGTTGGTTAAAGACCAAAATGGGCAGCGCCAACAATGTACCCCAAAAGCTATTTAGAAGTGATTTCTTCAAGGACTGTCGCGATCTAGTCACTCTCCTGAGTAGAGTGATGGGCCTGCCAACTACTAGTTTCTTCAAAGAATGGATGTTCTACTTCGTAGAGGAGATCATCTGAGATGAGGCTAAATTCCACTGGGAAAGAATGATAAGTGACAACCTGCACAACCAACTCGTAGTGGTAAAGAAGACCTCCCAATTTTATATGACGTCGTACCTGGTCTACCACCTAACAAAGAAATTCCCATACAAAGGACTCTTCCATGCAAGCACACTGGGGACAAAGAAAGGAGAACTCAAAGTCTATGACTCCTATCCCCAGTTGTAGTATAGAAATTTCAAGAGGAAATACAGAAGAGTAAATGATGCCTTCATTGGGCATATCATCAGAATCTTGGGAGGAGATTTCGAGAGAAGGGTATCATACATCGTGAAGACATTTATAAAGGGATTTGGGTACCTATTCATCCAATTCCCAAAGTTCACCTACATTAGAGTAGAAGGGTTCTCAAGAAAACCCTACCGATTACCGCACTACCCAAATGACCACATTATCTTGTTGGAGGTTTCTTGGCAACAACAAACTGCCCACACATTGTTAAGTGATAAGCATGAAGTTGGGGTTCCATATCTCTTGACCTTCAGACAAGGAATGTACTCCTGCCCCATTTCCTAATGTGTTGAATATTCAGACAAGGAGTCAGCAGAATATAACTTGGATCTTCACAAAGACTAAGGAAGAGTAGACCCTCACGAAAAATTGAAGAAATGGGTTGGGAGGCAATATGCCCACCGACCTCACATTAAGGACTTCTGGGCCAACTGCAATGATGGAAAGGAAGTGCGAATGTGGCACTATATGAGGATGACTGCTCGGTTTATGAAGTCGATAAATCTATTTCCTTTACCAAATCAAATTGTTGAGGATGACAACATTGTGGATGATAGATACCATGTTGTGGTCGGGCTGCCCCTACCTGTTATTGATTGGAATGAGGAAGAGGTCACCAACCTTGAAATTCTTACCCGACCCATTAAGCATAGAACAAGGCAATGGGTGGATGCAAAAATATCTCAACTCAAAAAACAAGGTGCAAAATTGACATATGGAAAGCTTGAAGATGAGCTTGAAAGCGAAACTGACAATGGCACAACCACTAGTTCATCAGGAGAAGCTCCCAAGTCCCCACCAATCACAAGGTCTAATAAAAGGAAGGATGCATTTGAGCGCAAGCCCAAACATACTCTAGGAAGACAACCAAGGGGCAGCCATCAAAAAGGGCAAAGAGAACGGGGACGTTCATGCTTGAGATGCCTACCATTTAGGAAGAGGAACATCATAAAGAAGAAGAAACTGAGAATTTGTGCTCACTTCCTACTACTTCCACTCCCACTGCCACTTTTGTCATCACGACTCCTCTACCTTCCACTTCTCAAGCTTTTCCTGTCTCGTCTCTGCCCACCGTGGGCATCTCAGTCCACTTCACCTCTGCCTCGCCAACTGCTCCGGTTATGGTACTTGACTCCTCTTCCACTACCCCTCCACTGTCATCTTCCTCTCTCCCTCCCCCATTGCCTACCTTTTCCATGCTGCCTCTATCCATGCCCTCAACATCTGTGGCATCACCCATCTTGTCACAAAATTTTGCAGCATATATGCAGAACATGCTCGTTGAACTCTTCGAGGTAATCCTTGACCCTAAGGTCCAAGCTCTAATGGCTCAAACTGTTGCTTCCTTTCCTCTTCCCCCGCTACCTACTGAGCCGCTAGTTATGGAGGCCACAATGCAGATCTCGAAAGAGATGGAAAGTTTCCATGCAAAACAATACAAGGAGGCTACTAGAGACATAGCCAAAGAGCTCGAGGATTATGATAAAGATCACTACTTTGAACATCTAGAGGGTGGATAAAGTATGAACTTGGACAAGGTGGCCTCTGATGAGGAAAGATCACAAACTTCAAAAGAGGATGTTGAGGCTCTTGATGAGAATTATGCAATAGAAACATCGGATCATGAACCAGAAGAAGAGACACAACCAAAGGAGCATTGCTTTGAGGAGGGAAAAGTAGACACAGATCCAGATGTAGAAATATTTGAAGAACCTCCACTAATTGGCCAAGATAAGGGCCAGATGCAAGAAGAATAAGTACTTCTAGAAAGGGAGGAAGATAAAGATAAAGAAGAAAAGAAAGAAGCCCAAGGAAAGATATCTAACCTTGAACACAATATTAAGATTACACATGAGGAGGAAAGGGTGCCCCAAGAGGAAAACATAATCTAAGAAAATGTGACCTCAGTTGAGCTTGATATTGGAAGGACCATGCCAGAGAAGGAGCCAAGTAAGAAGGAAAAGAATGATGAGGAAGCTCCTAGTGATGAGGAGGATCAGTCTTGAAAGGAACAAGAAGAGGAAGGTGATCATGAATCACCCAAGGGACAAACAGAGGTTCCTGTGTGGCTGGAACAACAATTGAAGAAAAAGGCTCCCATGGTCGCCGACCCCAAAGCCCGACTAGAGGCTATCTTGGCTAGAGCTCAAACGAGGACTCAAAAGGAAAAGAAGCCTAAGATCCGCTCTCATATCACAATTGATGCCTTCGAATCTCAAACACTACAAGTTGCCACCCCAACAGTCGGTGGAGGTACAAGAACCATACAAGGGCAAGAATATCAGATATCCATGATCAAATTGGGCCTAAGAACTCATGAGAAGAAGATAGATGATCTTCAAGGGTCTGTCTCTACCATAATACAACAAATGAATAAGGATCAATCCACTAAGGAAGAATTAAAAGCACAAGTGTTGAATCTCATTACCTACATCCAACAGTGGACTTCCATAGAAGAGACACTGACAAAATCATCTGCGCCTGCCCTCCTATCCAAAGAAGACCTCAGTAAAATATAAAAAAGAAAGAATTCAACCAAGTCCATGGTTGAATGGTTCAACAAGGTGATATCCAATGGTGACATGGGCATCGGCCATGTAGTCACAATGTATAACAGGTATCAGAGCTTGTAGAAGGACATAAAAGGCATGGTGAATAGTTGTAAGGAGTTCTTGGAGTTGTATAGGGTTACCTATCCTAAGTTGGAGAGCATCCTTAAGCTTTTCTAAGAGACCTGAGAAAAGGAGCTAGGGCTACTGGAGGAAGATCATTGGCTGGTTGAGACTTGGTTGATGAATTTTGATTATAGAAAAGAAGTTTTGGAAAAGGTCCTACATGATTTAGAACTTGATCATGAGTGGGTTGCCGAGCATCAAGCGGATAGCGTAGAATATTTGAAGGTGATGACCGATTTTGAGGTGCCCACCCTAGAATTGGATCCAAAGAAAGTCAAACCTATGTTCTACAAGAAAATGGAGCAAGGAGCTGGTGACACGTTGTCACCAGATTTTATGGATTTTGCTGCAAGGGCTTTCATTCGGATGGAGCAGATTATTGAGGTTGCATCAAATTTTGTTGAGAATCAGGAACAAATCATTGAAATAGCCAAGAGGATGTCCTTTCATATCCTCAAATCTGAGCTCTCCAAGGAAGAGAAGTTGCTCTCCATGATCGAAAAGTTTGTGGAGTATGCAACAAAGCAGAAGGAAGCCGAAAATCTAGTTATTGTTGAGGAATACTTGCTGAAATAAGTATGAAAGGTTGGAAGTCACTACAGGACAAAATAGACTACATGACAAAATAGGGAAAAAGATAAAATTCTATTTTATATTGTCATATATTTGGGGGTAGGTGAAACCCTATTGTAAAATGAATCTAAACCGCACAATGTAAATGAATCTTGTCCATTCATTTTTCTTTTGAAAAACTATAAATAGGGGCATCCTCTCATTTTCAAAGAGAGAGATGAGTTGTGTAAAGGCATGTTGTAGAAAATTAATGAGAAACGCATTGTTTTGATGGTTTCTTGTGTTTCCTTCTCCATGTGTTGCATGATTTTTTTTAGTTTTAGGTTACTTTTAGTTGTTAGTGTATGTTGTGCTTTAATGGCGAAGTATGTTATGGTGTTGATGTCTTCTTAGCTCATACTTTTTGTTGTTTATTGCTAATAAACTGCTATGTAAAGTTAGTCTAAGCATCATTTACATTGTTGCACTTAATTTTAGCTATTATTCATGCTTTAATGGTGAATGAATCATTTGAAAATATACAAACCTTAGAAGATTGCACTAGTTTCATGAGACTGTGGGTTGTCCATGGTTAAGTGGAACTCAGTTTTAGGAAGTTTGTCCATTGTAGCATCCTCCATTGTTACTATTCAACATTAGTTGCAGGTTTAGAAAACTTCTAACCCTTTTTCTCTTTTAACTTTTCTTTAAAATTTGAAGTTAAAACAAAGTTTCAACATCATTGTAAAGCAAAATATGATGGAAAAGATGGAGTTTTAGCTTGCTATTATGAACTTGCAACAAATCTTCTCATCTATTTATAGATGTTATAAAAACTCCTTTTTGCAAACTCAATTCCCTCATAGATTAGTGAATTGTAAATGCCCCTTTGTGATTACCAGCAAATCACATCAACAACCGAGTTGTTTTTGTAAGTCATGACCTGATACCCGAGAGACCTTGAGGTGATTTCTAAAACTTAGTTGCAAAAATTACCTTTCAAGAGAGGTAGCATACTTGTGTGTTTCCTGTGTTGAGAAGTCCAAAAGCACACATCAACAAACAATAGGGATTTTTTTGTCATATGTTGTAGTTACAAGTGCCCTACTAGACATACATGAAAATGTGGAAGCAATATACACAAGGCAAGCAAACTATTTAAAAAAATGCCTCAAAGAAATGTGATATTTATTTTTATAGTTTAACCATGATACCACACCATTTTGACATGATCCTTGTGGTGATGTGGGATGCTACCGCTACACCACACCATTATTGCTCAACCTTCACAGTAATGTAGGATGTTACCGCTACACTGCACCGTTATTGTTTAGCCTTTGCGGTAATGCGGGATGTTATCGCTACACCACACCATGTCTTCTTAGCTCTTGCAGGGATGTAGGAGAAGTATTTGAGTTACAACACATTTATTGCTCGACCTTCGCAGTAATGTAGGATGTTACCGCTACACCACACTATGTCTTCTTGGCTCTTGTGGTATGGCGGTATTATGAAACTTGTCACAACAGTCTTATGAAACTTGTCATGACCATCTACTACCTTGACACAACAGTCTTATGAAACTTGTCAATATTTATGGGCACCTTTTAAATTACATTCAAATCTATAAGGAAACTACCCTATAGGGATGACAGTCCCAAGAAACATGTCAATGGTTACACTAATAAATAGTTAACTAGAAACCATGAATTTCCAATGCATAAGGGAGAATATACAGAGAGTTAATTCAGTGAGAAAAAATCCTTGGAGAATTTTCATCAAAAGTATGACAATCTAAGAGTTCGTAGTAGAAAGTCATATACCCTCAAAGACCTAACAATCATCATAGACCTAGTGATAGCTTTCAGAGTCATAAGAATAAATTCATATGAGAATAGATGCAAGAGCATGAAAAGACACTAAGATGGAAGGGTAGTTGGTAGAGGTGAAGAATCAAACCTGTAGTGAGAAGGTAGGGAGAACAGAGTAATTTATAGTTAAGAGCATCATGGCAGTTTCTCAGGTGACTATATCTGGGCAAGGAGAGAACTTAGTGACAAAATTACCATTAAAACAATAAGGATACTCAAAACCCTACCAAACCCTAGGGCCTTTTGCATCACCTTATAGAAATCTCAAACATACATGAAAATATTTCACAGAGACTAAAATCATCTCTATTTTTTATGATCACAAAAAGTAAAAAAAAGTAACAAAAATTTAGATTTACAAGTGATGAAAAGAAGTACATGGAAAGTATATTATGCTGATTTTTTTAAAAAAAAAACTTAACCATTAACTATCCAATACAATCCAACAAAATAAAAATATACAATGAAATATTATGATTAACAAAATGATAATTTTAACGGTTATCTTAAGGTAGACAAAAAAAATTGTGCAAGTGAAAAATAACACCCTTAGATTATTCTAAACAAATAACACTTTCATTTACATCATTTTCAAGCAACAGTTTTTTAGATCCATCTAGTTGTACAAAAATCAAATCAAATATGCAATGATCTCAAAGATCTGAAGGTTTAAAAATATGATATTTTTAGACCTATTCTTGGGTGTATCCTGCAAAAATTAATAAAAAAAGGATGGGTCATCACCTCATTTAGACCTGGATGTGGAATTTCCTTTGCTATTTCCATAGAATCCAAAATAGGCGTAACAAATGCTGGAGGAAATAACCTTGTAAACACGCAAAAGGAAAAGCTAAATCAGTAATAATTTACTAATTTTCATTCAACTTCTCTATAACCATTTTAAGTACATAATTCTATTGTACTTTAAAGATTTATAATATGAAGTTTAGCTATTCAAATAGCTTAAATAATTTTAAGTTATAAAACTGATAAATAGGCTTTAGCAATTCAAAAAAAATCCACTTATAAAATTTTAAATATCTTTATTGTATCTATTTACCATTGTTAGAGAGTTACAAACTATGAATTGTCCTCTGTCCTATAGGACTGAGAAATGAAGAACACTGTCAAATAGTGATTGAATCATAACAAACAGTCCAAAAACAATAAAAGTTACTGTCAAACGGTGACAAAGATCTTTCCTCTAAGTCATTTGCACATGGTGATTGAGAACACAGTGAGTAAGAACTAAAAGAGCACTGGATCATAGCACTACAAAATGGTCATGAGTTATGCAATGAACTTCATTGTTCTTTTGATCACAAAGGAGATCAAGATAATAACCAACATACTGATGTGCATAAAGAATTCTCATGGATTGCAAACTTCCTTACAAAGCAATTACCAGAACAGAGTTTGAGGTGAATTGCACCTGCTATTTTATGTTGATATGGACATGTTCTAACCTGTAGTTAATTATTGTAGCATAACAGATAGGTTAAATAGTTTTTCATATACCATTGTTTCAAATTCAAAATTATTCGCTCTTTCACAATTGTTTGCTTCATTTATTTGATCTAAGACAACCTAATGTATAGAAGATGCTCTCAAAATCAAAGTTAAATCTTTTATTCTGGGATCACTATTCGAAATCTTTCCCATCATAACAATGAACAAAATCATCAATCATTAACCTAAAATTTGCAAGAGTTTCATCAAATTCTACTTTTCCACTCACTTTTCCATTATGAATTTTATTCTCAATTCCATCCATGAAGAACTTCCTCATCTTGTAGATCTTGTTGTTAGTCATAACTTTACTAGGTGTCGAGGATAGCTTTGATTTTTTACCCAAGTAGCAATTGACAAAATTTGGCCTTATCGGATATAAAATTCAGAATGGAAAAGAGAGTGGAATAGTAGAATTTAATGAAACTCTTGCAAAGTTTAGGTTAATGACTGGTGCTTTTGTTCATTTTTATGATGGGAAAGATTATGAATAGTCATCCCAGAATAAAGGATTTTACTATGATTTTGAGAGCATTTTCTATACAACAAGCTATCTTAGATCAAATAAATGAAGCAAACAATTATGAAAGAGCCAACAATTTTGAATTTGAAACAATGGTGTCTTATGTATAGACTCCCCCTATGATTTGCTCCTAGAATAGGGTATAGCAATTTAGAATTTGAAACTATGGTATATGAACAACTATTCAGCCTATCTATTATGCTACAACAATTAACTACAAGCTAGAACATATCCATATCAGCATAAAATACTAAGTGAAATTCACCTCAAACTCTGTTGTACCTGAGTATGATAGTACCTGAGCTTCTGGTGTTTCTAGATGGAACCTACAACAGAAAAGTGTAGTCTCCATCTGAAGGAACCATATTCAAAGCTCTTCCCTGAAATGAGGGTTGAAAACATTAGAAGAAAAGCAATACCATAATTCTAAAGTAACAATTTGTATCAAGCCAAATGATAGAAAGTATAATTAAAAAGATAAATCCTTACAATTGGACCTCAAATTGGACCAAGTAGATTTATGATGTTATTGTTACCTGATTTTTATCTTTCAGCTGAAATCAAGTAACTTAGTGTTTGCTCTTTTCAGGTGGTTTACAAATTTAAAAGACAAACCATTAAACTGCTAGTTTCAATATGCATGAAAGAGTGATTGTCAAATGAAGTAGATTACATTTTGTCATTTCAATGTTGTATTACAGAAAATGAGAAAGAGAACCATAGATATACAAATGTAGTCTTTTATTGATAATCAAGTGAAATGTAGATGTCCCTCACAAGCCAAGGGACTAACTCTCTTATTCAATGAACCTATGAAGCAATTCATACATGAATGAGTAGAAAAAGGAAAATGTGCATATAAGAATGGAACCAGTCATTGCCTATGAATGACAGGTTACAAGTTGCCTGCTGTCATGTTGTTGTTGCCCCAAACCACTTGTGTCCCTACTAGCTTCATAGTGCTCCTCACCTTGCATCTGAAGAAAACATGGTGTTAGAGTGAGGCTCTAAGCAATGAATGATCCAATCCTTACATACACACCTACCTATGCATGTATAAACTGGTCCATAAGTGCATTGAACAAAAACCTCCAACATATGCATTTATTTTCTAACTGTTTGCTTCATGTGCAAATTTAGGAAAAGTTTGATTATTGTTTCATTATCAGATCAAATACAACATGTGGGGTAAATGTGGCTCCCACAAGGATAGAGCTCAACATACTTTAAAAGAAAAGGAAATTGAGCAACTTGATCAAATATTTATCTCTTATCAATGCATTAAATCAATATGGAATAACACCAGTTGACCAACTTTCATTATCATATTCAAAAGATTGAACATGTTGTGCTGATATGTCTTGCAATCTTCTTAAGTGGACCCTTGATCCATTTTATAAAAGGAAGTGATTTTGGAGATGCATCAAGCATCTTCATATATGCATCAAGTTCAATTATGCATCTTTTAAACAATGAGGAAGCATTTCAGGTTGTCGTCAAGCCCCTCTCACCACAACCCTATTGGGAAGTCACACATCACATAGGAAAGTGAGTTGTTAGGTCACCCACATATGTGACAGGTGGTTGTCCAATAAAGTTACAATGAGGAAACTTTGTGTATTTATTACACATGACAGAGGCAAGAGCAAGGGTTGAGTCGAGGTCATGATACAAGTGAATGGGATAGCAACTTTTAAGGGTCTACAAGGTGTGGTCCTAAGGGAATGAACTGGACAGCAACAATGATACAATCAGGAATGTATGCCACAGGATAGCAAGGTCCAACAAGTATGTGGGTGTCATTATCTGCTAACAACCGGTGTTATGGTGCTTCCCTACATTTGCAAAAGGTTATAGAAAATATGGAAATAAGCCAGAAAAGCACATACCTAACACAAGCTATAGGAACTGTATGGACAAAGATAATTAATTATCTGATAGTAGATGAGAGTGACAATGAATGTAGTGAAAAAAAGCAGAGCGATGATGATGACATGGTAGATTGCAAGGGTTGTAAAGGTGACAAGAGAAGTAAGTGTTGAAGGGAAGCTAAGACTATTTCTTTTTCTAGAGGAAGTAGCAGTGAGGAATCAGGCTATCAATTATTTGATGGGTTGCAGATGAACTACAATTCTATAGTAAAGTGTGATTCTACCTTTCCCATTGATGCGCCAGAAAAGCAAAGGGAAATGTTGCTTTCAGCTTGCAAATCATGTCATATCCCCGAAAGAAGCAGTTATGTGACCAAGAATAATTATTGTCATTGTTGTTATGGAAACATTCCTCGTTGCTGCAATGCTATACCTTCTTGTCATAGTAGGAAAAGAAATCATAAGCATTATTCAAGTGAATCTGATGAAGCTACTACAAAATTTGGGAGGACAACTAATTGTGGTCATCATAAAAACAAAAATGGTTTTCATAGACAAGTACCATCATCTTAGGTACCACATAACAAGACAATAAATGACAACCCTTATATTTGTGTGCATGGAAGTCCTAAAACATGCTTTGGGTAAGGTGCATTCATGGCATCTTTTAGTGATGGTTTAGAAGGAAGATACTTCAATGAAGATAGATAGTGCATCCCATTTGTCAAGCTAGGTGATAAAGGGATATTGCCATAAACCTTGAGGTCATCCATATAACTGTGGAAGCCAAAGTAGTAGTAGTCATGTTAAAGCAATAATATTCTATGGTAAACAGTCCATAATTTTAGTTCAACATTTGCAATGTTGTTAGGAGAAAGGAATTCCCCTGTCAGGTCTACTAAAAGTGGATAAATTGCAAAGAACCGATTTATAATACACAGGACTAAGCAAAGAAGTACAAACAATGAATACATAAGAGAACCTCACGGTTGGTTTCACTTGCAAACTTCTAAGGAGTGTACTATAGCTGCATAGCATGACAATCATAATGGAGCAGTCATAGATAATGAAAGAAGTGCATGATCAAGTTATCATGTCAAGATGATGTCCTAGGGTGCAAAGAAAAGACAACATTCTACAACAAAGGGGGAAGATTATGCAAGCATGTCACTAAGAGAAGGACAATAAGAGGAAGACTTACCATCTATATATGGTTTGAATGTAAGAGAGCATTCCACATGGATAAGGACCATAGCATCCATGTAGGTGGTAGGTTGAATGAGATAAATTATTTTCTATCCAAAGATAGTCACAATTGTGCATTCACAGTGGGACAGTCTTTTTGATATCAGTATTAAGTTAAGGATGATCACCGTATTGCAGTGATAGTTCATAGGGAGATATAGAGGAATTCTTAGGATGGTGGCAGAGAAAATCTATTTAGTTTTGACAGTGACCAAAGCATGTAAAAGGGGCAGTTGTTTTCATTTTCAATATTAAGAGCAACAACACTGCCTTAGAATACAAATTACAGATGGAAAATACATAACAGGGCAGCATTTTATTGTGGAACAATGATCACTCCCTCATGCAACTTCATTCATATTATAATCTTGCACGATTTCATCAGCAAAGGAGGGTTTGCTTAAAAAATGGTTTTCTATAGGAAAAATACAGTCGTGACATATAAATGTATAGGTACATTTAAATCACAGAAAAATGCATAGAATGTACATTTTGAAACACACATGTGATACACAGAAAAGGAAGCTAGGTGTATTCACCGTTTTTGCATACAGAGCTCGAGGTTGAGCCACGACTATGAAAAATGAAAGAAAAATACAGAAATTTCATGATACACATAGGGGTTTGAAAAGGATAAGTCGAGCCTTGATCAAATTTTCAGAGAGTAAGAAGTTCCACAGGTTTAGGGTAAGCCCAGAAAGCAAATCAAATTGAAACCATATTTCTTGCAAAGAACGAGGAACCCATCTGGGTTTTTTGACTCTAAATTGCAAAATGCGGTGTCATGCAAAAGCCATCATGGAATTTGAGGAAATGACAAGCAAGAGAAACACTATTCCATTCTCTTGGATGTGGCCAAAGAATGGTCAAAATTTTCTTATAGAAACAACATAAGATATTGGGGTTGTTCTTCCTTTCATTCTCACGTGCAGAGGAAATGAATGTGTTGCTTTATCTTCAAGATTAGAGGCTCCAAGGAGTTCTTTTTGCTAAAAAACAGAATAATGTGGGTCTGAGTGGAGCTTTCCTGAGCAAAGAATCGCTCATTTTACTGATTGTGCAAACTTTTGTCACTTAAAAGCTTCCAGTCAAGCTAAACAAACTTCATCAATGATAGTTGTAAGCAAAGAGAACAACCCACAGAGAAAGATGCAACAAAAGAATCATCAGGGAAGGTTCACAGTTGTGGCCTGTAAGTCAAAAAACAACTTCCAAGCTCACAAAATATAGATTTATGCCAAGAAAACATGTTTACCTGAGTTCCCATAGTGATTTCATGCAAGAAATGTCAAAAATCGACTAAAAGCCAGTAGGAGCATCATTTTTCCTGTGTTTCCCAAACCCTCATGGCGGCAGAGCAATTTTTCTAGATTCTTCGAAGACCAAATGATGATGTTTTTCATCATTTTGGTATTTTATGATTAGGGTTTGACCTTTTGGCATTTCAATGGGATTTTTATCCCTTGCTTTTAAAAATAAAACTCATGTGAAATGTGATGGGGGCCGAAAACCACATGTTATTGCCTTAGGCATTTTTATGCCTTATTTTCTTTCCCTCATTTTAAAAAAAAAAAAACTTTGCCAAGTCAAATGCAATATGAGGCTTGCCATGGTTAAGCATTATGCTTTGTCTCTTTGACCTAACATCACATGTGATTGGAATATGCCTTCCAAGGGGCTTGGAGGTCGACCTTTTGACCAAGTATGATGAAGCCTATAATGCCTTTGTAAACATGTATCTTACCATGTGTGTCCAAGAATGCAGAATATGGTAGGTTGATAGTCAAAGTGCCTTAGAAGCTTTTGAAAGATTTTAGCCATAACATTATATGTTGTATTTGTTTCTAGATTTTGAGGATATCATGTAAGTGATTTGAAAATCACTTTTATCATGCCTTTTAATGCAAATATAATACAAGGAAATGGTGGGGCCCTTTAATTTGAGCCTAACTGTAAAGTGATTTTGTTAAGTGATGTTTTATAAATCACTTAGCAAAATCACTACATTTAATGCTTTAAAAGGCCATGTGTTCTCATATAACACACATATTGCATGATGGGGAATATGGTCAAAAATTGTAAGAGGACCAATGATGACTTGCAGAAGTGTGAGTTGTTATTTGGACTAATTTTGGTGAAGGGGGAGGCCAGCTGGAGGTATTTTTGTCACACTTTTGGGATGGCTATTGACTTGGCCTATGTTTTCTTCATGTGGAGGACATTTTGGAGGCTTTTGGGGCCATTTTTGTTTTATCCAAGGAGAATCTTCTAGAAGGACATGTGTTGGAGGTTTTGGTGGGGTGTTGGTTAAGTATGTTCATTTTTTAACATTTGGAGGAGTTTTTTCTTTTTCAGTAGGAGGATAGCTACTCTCTTGGAGTTATTTTTCATGAAGTTGCATTGTAACTTAGACAGACCTAATATATAGTAAGCACTTTGATTTAATAGATTGGAGCATTTTTACCTTTTCTCTTCATGTTTTGTGGTGTGTCATTAATGGTTGATCAGTCTGTTTTGTGAAAATTCATTTTCCTTACAACTTGTCCCATGTTTCATGCATCCATTTGACAGAAAATGTATGTTAACAGGTTATAAACTGTGTTGTTTAGTAGTGTTATTGATTGTGAAATTTTTCTTTTCCTTTTAAAAAACACTGTTATAGACCTCTTTATAAATTATTGATGTGAACTGCATTAGATAGGGAATTGTGCGAGTTATCTTTGAAATATTAATTTGAGTGTGCAAAGCTATTAGCAGGTCTAAGTTGTTTTGGTGTATCACCTTAGTTTATTTTCAGTATCAAGTTTAGTTTATGCAAACTCTTACCCATATCTCAGAATATCAAGTAGTTAGGTGGCATCAAAAGGGGAAGCAAACCCTTATCACTAGAGGTCTAATTTCAAACAGGTCACCCACAACCTGAAAGCAGTCCCATGTTAGTCCAAATTTGCTAAGTGTAGTTAAAAATCTTAGCAAACATGGTGCATATTTGGTGCTCTCACAGTTATCTTTAGAATGTAGGAACATTCTCCATCAAATCTTCACGACCTCAAATTGGATCTCAAATTGGACCGATAAAATTTATGATTTTATCTTTAAAATGTAGGAACTTCCTTTGTTGGAGCTTCACTACCTCAAATCGGATCTGAAATTGATCTAGCAGATTTATGATTTTATCTTTAGAATGTACAAACTTTCTCTATTGGATATTAAAGATCTTAGGTTGGATGTCCAATTGGACAAGAAGATTTATGATTTTATCTTTAGAATAAAGGAACTTCCTTTGTCAGATATTCAAAAATTCCTACAGTTAGGTTCTGCTTCCTACCGAAAACACCTGGAAGTGTTTCACACTGGCTCAAGGTACTCTCCAACCTAGTTATGACATCAATAACAATCCAATTTTTCTTGAACCATCCATACCCTAATGTTGCATCACAATCTATTCTTCTTGCACATAAAAATGCCACATATTAACCCCTTCTAAATAAAACTCAAAATCATCATAAAACCATAATTAATAAATAATTTCAGCTTCAAAAAGAATCCAATATCATTTATTTTCAAAACAAAAGCTGTATAAATCACAAAAAATCCATGAGGCAATCCATCCAAAGATAAAATAAGCAATTTAAGGATTTGAGCAATATAAGTCCAAAGGGTTATGCTGTAACGGTAATGGAATCACCATAAGAGCACAACCGAGAAAAATAATTCTTATGACTGTAATTATGTGATCCATAACTCTATTGGTCATGTGGCACAATTGTGCTATAATAAATACATGATGCATTCATGTGTGACCCAAGTTTAATGTGGTTTTGTTGTGATAGAAATAGAGTCACTCATATGAGCACAATTCATGTACAAATCATTGTCATCACAATTAGGTGTCAATCATCATTGGGTGCATTCAGGTTGACTCAATTTTAATAGGTTATGATGTAATGATAATATGATCCAAGAGTGATTACCTCTTGCTGCAATAAAGAGCCTATAACTTTGGTTGATATGTAGAGTGGTTGCATTATATCAATTATGTAGTGCATTCAAGCACAACCCATGTTTAATGGGCTATTCGAGAGAGTGATCAAGATTTTCTAAACCTTATGAATGTTACTTAAAAGTGTACAACTTAAACTACAAACCAAGTTAGTTACATGAAACAATCTTGGGTTACCACAAATTATAATAATGTGATCTATAATAACCATTATAGAAAGTATTAAATAAAGACCCATGCTATATAGGACACATTTCCTTGATCAAGTTTACATACCTTAATGATCAAACACAAGATTCTCGCATACTCTAGGATACAATCCAAGATCATACCACAACCCTATCAAGACAACTAATTTTTTGACCCAAGATTTAAGGTCTTTTTTAATACCAACAAAAGCATTGGTAAGAGCATGACTAGGGTACAAACCCTAAGCCTCCGTAGAAGCATAAACAATAACTCTAGCGGATTAGAGAGGTTGCAAGACCAAAAATATTGAGACATTGTAGCCAATAACAAAATCTTGCAATCTAAATATTGTAGCCAATAACAAGCACACTATGTAGCTTAGTGAAATTTGTAAATGCAATCTATGGTAAGAAGAATGGCAGTCACTTGAGGTGTGACAGTCAAAAAGAGGTTGAGCAATGAAAATATAATAAAGCTCAAAACTTGAATAGTAAAGTGGAGATTTTAACAGTGAGTTTCCTTACCCCCTTGCTGACCTTAAGGGTTTTTCAAATGCTTTTGGTAGTGTTAGAAAAGAAAAATGCAATCAGGGAATGACTTTCCAAATGAAGTAACAATGGTAATCATAGGTTCAATGTTTCTTCTTAGCCATTGTATAATGTAGGTAGTGGATTGCATGTTTGAGTAGTGTTTGAGACTCATCAAAGTGGGAGAATAGTGAATAATACCTTGTGGACTGTGAAGTAGTGACAATAAGGTTGAAGGATGTTAAGACCCACAATACCATGAAACAATGAGTCCCCTATAGTAAGTAAGTAGGCAGTCTATAGGGAATAGTTTGATTTTATAGATGGATGCTCATGAAATGAATCTTCAAGTGACAGTGAGTGAGTTGTTTGAAATTGTAGCTGAGGGTGCAATATCCAGTCTTAAAGGCAGTTAGCTAAGTAGTAAATATGCAAGAAAATCAAATTGTACACAAAAAACAATTCACAATGTTATCTTGCATAATGCCTTGAGTTTGAAGACAAAAATATCATTGTATCTTGATGAAAGTAGTGACCTTAATGGTCAATCACTGGCAACCATGATTTTAAAACATGCTATTGTGCTTATGGAGGCAACATTTTAAACAAGGTAGTGAGTGGTGGTTGGGAACAATGGTAGGTATGAAGGACTTGCTTTATATGCATATTATGCAGTCTAGCTTAAGACAACATTCTTAGAAGAGACTGAAGGTGGATTATGGAACTTAAGGGTTACCATGATAAGGATTAAAGCAAAGACTAAGATCTATTTAAAAGCCACTATCATGAAGATATTAAAGATGTCACATGCAAAACCCTAGCAGCTGGAGTAATGAATACAGTGCCAAAGAGGATAGTGTGCAGGGGCATATTTAGGAGATCTCCACATTATCTAATCACAGGAAAATACATCATTTATTTATTTATTTAAATTGAAAGAAATCATTCTAAACCATGTATAGGATACACTGATACTTCAAATGCATTTGATTTATTTTTTAAAATTAAAAGAAAACATTCTAAACCCTATATAGGATACATTGATACTTCAAAATCATCTAAAGGAATTTGAGATTATGCAAATATATGTCAATTAAATACCTAGATTACAAACGGTAGCACGAATAATGTAACCCTTGTTGAGCAGAGTAGGAATGAGATAAGCAACAATAAATCCTATGCCTCCTGTCACACACATCTCTTTACCATTCTCTGTCATTCTTTACTAAAACACTTCTCCATTTTGGTGGGCTACACTTGAAAATAAGGTTTCGACGAAGGTTTTAAAGTATGTTTATTAAAATGAAAACTCCATTTTGGTGGGCTATGCCTAAAAATAAGATTTCGATGAAAGTTTTAGAGTATGTTTATTAAACTTTTAGAGTATTTTGGATGGCTATATTCTTGATTACTTAAATGATTTATTCAAATGGATGTGACTAAATAAATGACTAACTATTTAGTCATTTTTATTTGCTAAATAATTTTTAGTCAACAACCAAATTCGTCATTTATTTACTCATTTATAGTTGAGTTACAAAAAATTAGTAGAATTCAGTCATTTTTAGTTGTTGTGACTAAAAGTTTTAGTCACCTAGTCATTTATTTTTTGAATTCTACTAGTGAGGTTGACACTAGTAGCTTTACTAATTTGACAACATAATGTAACTAATCAAAGCATGGATAACATCAACTTCTCTCACAACAATCTCCCCCAATAATGATCTTCTTCCTCCTTATACATTTGACACCAATGACAACGCAAGATTGTTGACACAAATGACAACGCAAGATTGTTGACATCAATGGCAACACCAATCTGCTCATACTTGCAACACATTGACATATTAGATTAAAGCCCATACAAGAGATGTATATGAAACATCTAGTGTGGATTTAGCAATATTCCCTTCCACATAAGCTTTGGACTAATAAGTGGATTTTTGGGAAGATATATTAGCACAAATTATTTTTTAGTAGGAAAAGGAACTTTACAGATGTATTTTTCAGAATTTGAGTTGGATTAGTGTTTTTTATAAATCCCACTCTCAAAGCAAGTGATCTAGAATGGATACAACCTCTTGATTATGAATGTGCATACCCTATCAATACATGAAGAACCACATATATGGATGTAAACATGACGAAACAAAGTAATGAAAACAAAGACTCAAATAAAAAGAAATGAACCTTTACCTTGCCCCCCAATCCACCTCCAATTGAGCTTAAGAGTTACATAACCCAACTTGAGAATCCTTCCAAAATACCTCACAAAACCTCTTTTTGCACACACAAGAATGTGTGATTGAGGGTATGTGGTTTCTATTCAAACTATTAGTATGACTTTGTATTCCAAGAGCCCCCTTTTTTTAAAACTTGAGAGATGGTTTTATTTATATATTGATAGGATGATTGATCAATAGTTGAGATTGATTCAAGGGATTAGTGGTTGAGGATGATTGAGAGATTTGGATGGAGGACAAACCTTAATGTGGCACCTTGTGATCAATGCACTTGGAGAAGACGAATACCAAAAGGATTTGGATGGTTAAGATTGATTCAATTTGATCAACAAGTGGAATTGAAAATCTTCACATGTGTGAAAAGGGCCATGGGGATATGTGAAAAGGACCATGGGGATGTTCAATTGCTCACACGTGTAAGAATTGTATAGGAATGTAATATTTGACAAGTGAGCTCTCACACATGTGAGTCACATATGTGAAAATGGAAGGTGTAGAACTTCTAGGATAAATGGATGGCTACAATTTTATGAGAGGTTTTTTTGGATAAATGGGATGAATGTGACAAATGATTAAATAAACATGCTTTGATTTGTGTAGTTGGGTTAATTAATTAATTAGTTGGTTTTAGTCAATTAAGTAGTTGAGGGGAATTTTAAAAGAATAAAATAAAAAAGATGTATTTATTTAATATTTGGAAGATAAGGATATGAAGGATAAATGTAATTAAATGAATGTGAATTTATTTAATTAAGAGTGCACTTTGGAGGATAGGGAGATAAAGGATAAATTAATTAAATAAATGATTTGAATTTTTTAATTAATAATTGAGAAATGATTAAGAAGGTGAATTAACTAATTATTTTTTATTTAATTAACATTGGAATAGGATAAAAATTGAGTGTAGTTAGGTTTGATTTTTTTAGATGTCTACATTTTTCCTCTCTTTTCACATTACATGTATTTAAAATGGAAAGTCTACAAAGATTTATATGGCTAGATTAAGCAATTAAAATATTGCAAAATGATTAATAAAATTTAGCCAAAAACAACAATTATCATAAACAGTACTAACAATTCATAAAGTATTATCTCTCAAAGGCTAACTACCAATCAAAAACATATGATAATAGTTTGATACTAGTAAAAACATTAGAAGGTGCTATCAAACAATTAGTAAACACATATTTATAGCCCTATCACTTAATGGTGCACACACACACACACACACACACATATATATATATATATATATATATATATATATATATATATATATATATATATATATAAAGTTGTTACCTCTAGTATTTGGTGGGAAAGTCTATAAACATTTTTCCATTGGCCATTTGATAGCACTTTTATATCTTGTCATTGGTTAATTAAATACATTATTCTTCAAAACTAAAATAAATCATAAAATTGTATTTTTGTATTATACATTTTTCTGTAATTCATAAAATTAGATTTTTTTCTATGGTATACACATTGCTAGGCATATCATCACTTCTTGAATGCATTTGAGAGTTTAATGCTTACTATCGCAATCCACTATTATACAATTAGAATGTGTTATGTAGTGGTATTTATCTTATTACATTACAAAATCATTGAAGATTTATTTTCTTTCTTCAACCTTCAACAACCAAACACAAAAATCCTACATAATTATCTTTAGATTTAACATATAATCTACATAAAATAATGGTAAATAGAGGTTTTTAAATATCAGTATGTATAAACTACACCAATTTGGTTAAAATTTTGTGGCATGCCACTTCATATTATGTGGTGTCTTCTTTCCACAAGACTTGACACTTAAAACACAAACAAGAAAGATGAAATTTTTATGGTCATGTCAACTGGTCACTGCATGTTTATATTTCTTAAGAGTTATTATACATGGAGTGATTGGAAAATAGTGCTATAAATATCTATGTTTATCAACCATTTGATAGTACATTTAAGTATTGTTACTAGTTTTCAACAATATCTTGGGTGTGATAATTTAAGATATTTTCAATGATTTTATAAGAACCAACTTTGAAGGTATTTTTATTTATTAATATTGATGTGATTAGATACATTTTATTTCAATAGTCCATAGTAATTAGCACATGTCATTTATGGATTCAACTATGTGAGATTGAATTTTGCATCAACATTTCAGATCACACTTTGTGATCAATCATCAGGATGAAAGAGAGTTGTAGGAAAAATGGTGTGTACAGACCAAGACATGTTAAAAAGAGAGGGAGGGAGGGGGAAGAATACACGTGGTTCAATACATAGGTTTTCCTACCCCCTCCCTCCCTCTCTTTTTAACCTGTGTTGGTCTAGAACAAACCAATTTTTCTACAACTCTCTTTCATCCTGATGATGGATCATGGAGTGTGACCAAAAACATTGATACAAAATTTAATCTCACACAGTTGAATCAAAAAATGACATATGTTAATTGATAATGACACTAGATATTAACCATAAGGACTAATTTATAATTTATTTTAAAATATTTATTTTTTATGAAGGTAATAGATAAGTCTTTAGTGTTTTGTGTTTTTTTAGTTTTTTGGGTGGGAATCTCAAATTAGGGTTAACTATCATTGAGATCATTTCCTTAATTCATCATTAGAAATGACAAGATAGATTATGAGAATTTTTAAGTGTTTTTTCTCTATTTTAATATTTGAGAATTATGTTTACTAGTGTTCATGGATGAATGCCACATTATTTTCTTGGATAAATTCAAACTAACTATGAAAAATTAGCTTTATGCTTGGATAGGTTATGACCAATATCCTTGAAAATTTTCCTAAGATTGAACAACTTGAAATAAAGTTTTTTTTTGTGCAAAGACTTATTGTCTAGATAAGTGATCATTGACTACCCTTAGATTCTCGTGAAACCCCCTCCTATAGGATATCGACCTCCATCAAGTTAATGTGAGAACTTGACCTCCATTAGGTCCATGCAAGAACTTGACCTCGATCTAAACATTGCATAACTATGACCTCCATATGAAAATTTTAAGAAGTTGGTTTCCATTAGGCCTTTATGAAATATTGACATCCATCAATATTTTGTGAAATATCAGCCTCCATCAAGCCTTTGTGGGAAGTTTATCTATATTGTACCCTGTGATAACTTGATCATATCTCAACTACACCTATTGAACAAAGAACTAGTTCACTTACCCTTTTCTACAAAAACCAAACCTTAGTTTTATTAACTTTTTGCAAAGGCCTAAGGCCCTACTAAACTTTGTGGGCTATCCAATTCCAACTGAAACGTTCCCTAGACTTAGCCATTAATGTCTTCCTATTTTTTGGCCTTTATGGAAATTCAACCTACTACAAAACTACACCTTGGAACCAGTTAAAAATATTGGACTAGTTTAGTAATAAATCTTTGTAAAAGGCTAGTTGGAGGCCTAAAACCCACAAACCATAAACTCTCAAATTAGTTATCAATGAGGGATCATACTATACAAGCACACAAAGGAAGGGGCTCAATAAAAAAGTACAACATAAATTTGAGTCCCAATAATGGCTCTAATTGGGGACATGTAACTCTTGTAAGTGTAGAAGAATCCAAAATCTCCAAGAAGACAATAAATCAACTATGATCAAACAAAACACAACTCAGCCACATGGGTCAAAATAACCCAAAAAAATATCAAGAAAAAATAAAGGATGTAACATTGCACTCACCACAAAATTTAAAAATTCACTACTCAAGAAAATTAGTGCTTCGGATGCTAACCATGTACTAGTAGCTCTATTAGCTACCCATTCAAATTCATGAGATGGTAGATATTAAGTTCATAAATCTCAGCCACTCCATACGGTCCAAGCCATAGGGGATCAAATTTATCATGATTTCCCTTATCCTCTGACTTGGTTTTCCACAAAAGAACTAGATCACCAATTTGTGACTCTCTAGGTGATGTCCTTTTATCTTGCACTCGCTTCATGATATGCTTGTGTTGCACACTTTTTCCTTGAGTCACCATTTTTTCTCATCCAAATCAATCAATTTCATGACTTGCAAGGATACTACATTACACTAATCATCATCAATATCTTGTAACAACTGATATACAAGCAACCTTAAATTGAAAAATGTTTAAGCTTCTTCCCCATAAACTAGCTCAAATGGGCTCCATCCAATGACTTATTTGAAATTGACTCTATCAACCCAAAGAGCATACTTGATTTTATCATCCCATCTCTTCATGTTCTATATAAAGTCCTCTTTATGATTTTTATCAAGCTCTTATTACTTAATTTAGCATGCCCATTACTTTGTGGGTGGGATGGGGAAGAATGTATTAGGTCTATACTAAATTCAAATAACATATCTTGCATTTCTCATGACTTGAGAACATGGCATTATCAATAATGACCCTAGCTATAACTTCAAACCTATTTGTATTGTTGTTGATCAAAAAATCAATCACTTCCTTGCAATTTTCATGACGGGTTTGAATAGCCTTAACCCAATTGGTGAAGTATTTTTTGGCCAAAAAGATCCACTTATATACATTTTTATATCTCTCTTGTATATCTCCAATAAAATCAATCCCCCTCTAGTGGAAAGGTGCTTCAACTATCAAATAAAGCAAGTGAAGTGCACCAACAAATTTCAGCTTGCCCAAAAATCTTTGACAAGTGTCACGCCTTCTTATCATTTGTACATCATCCTTGAATTTTTTTGGGAACCAAAAACTTTCCCTCAATATTTATGTGTTGTGGTCTTAGCTTTGAAATGTCCACCACATACACCATTGTGACATTCTTTCATTACTTCATCAACTTTCTTGCTATCCAAGCACTAAATTAAAACTCCTTTGTGATTTCTCCACATTAGCTCACCTTGGACCAACACATACCTCTATTACCATAGCTTGAGGTTCCTCTCATAAAAGGTCACATCCCTATTTCATGGATCATATCATAAACTATATATGATAGTAGGATCATCAAGATTTACTTCATTTACCTATGTTACCTCAAGTTGGAATCAAGCATCAACTTGACCAAGACTTGGCCTCTAACTAGTTTGGTAATCTATATCTACCTATAGTACTCTTGGATTTTGTTTATCTACTGACATATTTTTACCTAAAGCATCATGTTACATGAATATATCCTTCAAAATTGGGTGTGGCATATTGCTGAAATTTTAGCACCCACAAGGTATGACCTAAAGTTCTTCACAACCTTGGCTAAAACACAAGTGTGATCCATATTTTATTAATTAAAAGACTTGCTAAAGAAGGATATCAACTACTTATACTAATATTCATTCTCTTGTAGTAATACATAAACCACAATATAAAATGAAGAAAAAAATAGTAGCTGGAGAGGTTTGGATTAATCTAAACTTACCCAAATAGAGGCCTTAGATATTGCTTGCTTGATATCCATGAAGGCTTCAGCAGGTTCTGCACCCCCCATAATTGATTGTCATTTTTTAGCATCTTTGAAATAGCTTTAGTATTCTCAATAAAAATAGGAACAAACCTCCTAAAAAAGTTGATCTACCCAAAAAAGGATTGAATTCCTTTGACATATTTGGGTTGAGGGATAAGCTTGATAGCCTTGAATATTTCGAGGTTTATCCTTATCCCATCTTTTGACACACTGTATCCTAGGATTTTTCCTTCCTCAACACCAAAGTGACACTTCTTGGGATTCAAAGAAATCCCCACACTCCAAAGATCTCTTAAAAATTAATTTGAGGTGTTTGTAATGCTCTCCTATCACTTTTGAAAATGTAGTTAGATCATCTCGGTAAACCACCATAATCCAGTAAATAAGACAACAATATATCCACATTCATTTCTCTTTGAAAATGTAATCATACATCCTTCAAGCCAAATGGCATCCTCAAATACACATATGTGCCCCATGGAGTAGTGAATTTTATTTACTTTTGTACACTTTGAGACCCTCATACAACTATGCAATTTTTTTTTTTTAATTTATGTAGCAAGGAAATCAAAATTTATTTATGATCTTGTTACTTGTTGGAACAAGTTATCCATGTTTGGAAGGGGATATTTATCCTTGAGATATTTAAGGTTGAGGTTCTTGAAATCAACACATAACCTTATCTCTTCATTCTTCTATCTTATTGGGACCTATTGTACCTTGCACTCACACCTAATTTTGTTTTCTAGAAAAATAAGGACCCCCTTCTTTTCCTTCTCCTTCTCTTTGCTTTGCTTTCCCCCTTTTTCCTTTTTTTTTTTTCTTGGTTTCTTCTTTTTCCTCCTCTTTCTTTTCCTTTCGATTTACTTCATCAAAGTTTAAGGTTTTCCAAGGAAGACATGTCATCCTTTTCAAGCCCAACCGCCAAGATCTTTCCACCCCATTGTCCTCCATTTTAGAGTTTGATCCATCGGGATTCCCTTAGTCAATATGTATCCTAACTCTCTCAAATCTTGATGCTTGATGGCGATGGTGTCTTATCATCTGATTTTTCTTTCCTATCAGTATATTCAATGGAATTGATGGACATTTAATAAGCATTAATGCATCATTTTAAGTGGCTTTAAAAGGGAGAATTAATTATTTTAATAGTCATTTGGGTATTGTCGAGTTAATTTCTTTGTGAGCTCTCTAATTTCCTCAAAACCTTCCTTGTGATCAAAATCTGTACTCCATAATTTATTGTGCTCGGTTTGGTATTGGTTTCATCACATTTTTTCTACATGGTTTTCTAGTGGTGATTGTGTTTGTCATCTTTGTTGTTCACCTTTTCATTTCTACACCCTTTCTGCCCATGATAATTCTTGGTAAGCTCGACACCTTTGTGAATTTTGCTTTGCTTCTTTGGTTTTTTCCCTCATTTGTTGTGTGGTTGTTTTGTCGTGTCGATTTGGCTAGGTTGTTGTCTTGTGTTTTTTTTATTTGGTTGGTTTGTTTTCATTTTGTCCCTCTTTTTGGGTTGTTTTATACATTTTTTTGTTTTCTTGGCTCGTCGAATCTTGTTTCACCTCAACACCCTAATTGAGGATGTTTATGACATCATCTAATACCTTTCAAGTTCCAAGTTTCCTTTCCAACTTTTTTTTGGAAAGGGGATAGTATGTTTCTGATAAACCCCTTGACCTTAAGGTTTTCACATTTAGGCTTAGGCTATCAATCATTAGTCATCAACTATATCTCTTAACTTGAGTTATTCAACAAACCTCAAGACATATTCTCAATAATCAATATCCAATGAAAATTCCTTTGAAATATTTTGTTGAATAGTCTTGGATGTTAGACATCAGGGAGACCCTTTAACATTTATCCTAAAAAATTCAAGTAAAAGTTAATTTGGATTCTCAACTTCTGAAACTCGAACTGCCTTTGTGCTTTTGATAGGATCTTTTAATTTTTTCAGGCTTCAGAAGTAAATCTTACCTGATATCAAAAGAACATAAAATAGTCTTTTCGATCTCCAACCTCTGAAGAAAAGTGACAAAGAAAACTTTTTTTATTTTTGATAATTGAGTGTCGAGCCTTCACCTTATCAATTTCCAAAACAAATCCTTAAATTTTAAGTGATATCTCCAATCTCTGACTCCCAGCAGTAATTCCTTTTACTTTGTGAAATGTAATTGGGTGTATGCCTTAATATTTAAATTCTCAAAGGAGTAAAACTTGAGTGATATCTCTGACCTCCGACTCTTGACGATAATTCCTTTTACTTTGTGAAACGTAATTGGGTATCAGAAATTGAGTGCATGTCTTAATATTTTAAGTCTCAAAGGATTAAGAGATAAGATTTATCCCTAAACTTCAATCCCCAATGACAGTCCATTGTTTTTTATAAAACAATTATCAGGTATTGACTAGTGGATGTTTCTCCTAATGGTTGTGGTCTAATAATAAACAAGAAACAAGCAATATACCCGAACTTCGATACCCAAAAATATGAAACAATTTAACATGCCTTTTGCAAAAGAGGTGTTCAGGGCATATTTAGTTAGGATTCCTAATATTTTTGGTAAGGGATAAGAGGTATCACCAAGACCTAATCTCCAACAAAGTGTGACTTTGTTTAATTAAGGATTTGAAAGCTTCTCATTTTAATAGAGCTTAATATAGCCTATCTTTGGAGCCCAATTAGGGTGTTGGTTCAAATATTTCAATTAATTTATTTAGCACTCTAATGGATGATGTTTTAATATGTAGATAATATGCAAGGAGAAGGCGTCAAAATGAAGTATCAATACAAAGGGTACCACCCTCCATCCAATATGTTCTCTCCTTACTTAGATATTAGAGATATTGATTTAGGACATGTAGAAATGGATGATTTCCACTGAAGAACCAACAACAAAAAAGAGAGATCAATCAAATCTACCTTCTTCTCTAATTTAGAGTTGGTGGAGGTAGTTGCTTTCCTAGTTTCAGTGTAGTCCCCTAAACTAGTATTTCCATGCACCATGCTCAGTACTACAACCACAAACAAAGGAAAATGTTAGGACCTTTTTGAAAGGTCATTGTTGATATCAACCTAGATATGATTGAGAAGGTATTCAGGATCCCTCCCTCCCCCAAGTATGAAGCCATCAATATGAAGAAAAAATTTAATGATTTTGAGAACATAATGTAAATTTCCTCAACGTTATCAATATTCAAATATTACTCAACCTCGAGAAGTTAGCTCTCAATATAGCCAAGGTGTAGAAAAGAAGCAAATTCCAAGAAGATATCAAGGATCAAATCACACCCTTCAGCAGAGTTTATGGTTATCCACATGCCAAGGATTTCTACCCTTGGATGTGTTACTTCATTTTAACCATCATAGAATACAAGAAGGTAGACCAGGCTACCACAATTAATAACTCTTTATGAACAACTCAAAGATGTGTTGAATAGTAGAAAATTCTACATGAATTTATATTTGGTGAACTTGTATTATCAAGAAACATTCCTAGGGATTACAAGGATAAGATCCCTTTAGCTGGGAGAAGTCAAAATTTATGAGCATTACCCATAGTTGGAGCTAAATGCTAGCAACATGAACTAGTGTGTGGTAAATGATGCTTTCCTTTATGTTATCATTAGAGGATTGGAGAATTATTTTGCTAAGAGAATCTCATTTTAAGCAATGGAAGAGCTAAAGAATTGGGGGAATTGGTACATTCAATTCAAGACCTTCTCGTACATCAAAATGAAAAGTTTCCACAAGGCTCCCCTCAAACTGCCAAGGTACCCCATTGATAGGATAATCCTATTAGAATCATGTAGATAGGTGATAGAGATCCACAAGCTAATTTCCATAAATCACAAATCAAGATACTCTTTCCCTATAAAGGTGGGTGTCTACTCTTCTGTGAATATGTAAAATACCAAGATAACAAAAGTAGAATTGGTAATGTATACAATAAACATGTATGATTACCCCAGGGCTAAATTTGATCCTATTGGGAAAATAATAAAATTTGTAGGCTCATTTTTTCAAACATGAGCTTGCTCTAGAAGACCATTGGTCCAATTGTGAGGATGAATTCAAGGTAAGGATGAAAGACTACTACAAATTAACAATAGATATGATGAAAGCTTGTAATGTTGCAAAAGTTTCAAAAAAATTGAGAGATAATGGGAAAGTATTGGACCCTTTCTATGGTGGACAAGGAGTGTATAAACAATGAATCTACAATGTGGACTACTCCATAGCAGAAGACCAAGAGCAACTAGCATCAGAGCTTGTTCTAAGAGATGGTTGGTGTTTCCTTTTCCCATGATGGAGTTACTATGACCCCAATCTTAGCCTAAGAAGCTTAGGTATTTGGGTTTCCATCTACTTTTGTAATCTAGAAAGAAAGATCATCATCTTCAAAAGTTGGATCAAAGAGGAAGAAAGATAAAGAGAAAATAATCATTGAAACAAGTGAAGAATAAGGTGGGGAATAGGTTCCTCTGAAAAGGAAAAAAGGATCTGCATTTGTCCCTAAGTTTGGCTCATCCACTCCTTCCTCTTCTCCCCCACATGAGTCTCCTTTTCCATCTCCTCCTCCAAGTCCTCCATCAACCTCCCATTCCTTCTCCTCCTCAAGAATAAGAAGAGCTACAAGCTACAGAGGAGGAAATTCATAACAAACAAGTAGTAGGAGAAGAAATTGGAAGAGAGGAGGTAAAACAAGAAAAATAAGTATTTGAGGAAGAGAATGAGAACACTTGGGCCTCACATGACATAGAGGTCATTCCCTCTCCTCACCATGAAGTCTCTTCTACCCTCCAAGTATGGTTAAACCATATCATTCAAAAATGAAAGAGGGCATATATCCAAGAAGAAGAGGAGAACTTCACTATTCTTGTTGAAGCTTTCCAAGCACCAACAAGTAGAATAAAGAGATCAAGGAGGTTGTCTACCATCACCATAGATGAAAAAGGGAACAAAGTGGCACAAGTTTGTTATCCCCATAGTAGACAAGCCTGAATCAGACATGTTGCTTGAATATTATCAAATGTAGCAAGTAAACTTGGGTGTTTAGACCAAAGAAGGAGAACAAAAATCATTATAGATGGCTATATCTACTATCCTTAAAAGAATGCAAAAGGACAAAAATACCAAGGAGGAACTTAAGTCTTAGGTATCTTAGTTGACAACCTATGTCAACCACCTGATTGGACCTATTGATTTAATTGCTCCTACCCCAGTCTTGCAAGCTATACTTAATAAGGATGCTTAACATCTAGACCCCAAAGGTTTTCTATCTTCTAATGTTTGAGAAATGATTTACAACCCTTAGCAAGCAAAAATTTGAAAAAAGAAATAAAGTCGTACCATTGTATTAGTGATGAATCTAGTCTATCTCACAAAATGGAGTTGGAAATAAATGAGGATTTATTGGTTTGGGATGATTACTATAGATACCCTAAATTGTCCTGACCTATGAACAACACTTTTTGACTAACTCTCACCCTTCTCATTCTAAATGATTAAACTAAAAAGGGGTAAAAATCTATTCAAACCACAATAAACCAGTACAAAGCAAGGGCATTACACACCCCTATCAATCTCCACTAAGTGGTCCAACTTTTGTGACAAATCTTGGGGTAATTAACCCCTTTCCATAATGTTCAAATTTTGCAAATGATCAGAAGCCCATTTGGCCAAACAATCCTCAACCCCATTCCATTCTCTAGGAATGTGACAGGAAGTAACAAATTCCAAGGAAGCACACAAATTAAGAATTTGTTTTATAATTATATCCAAATTCCAATTGACATCCTCAAACTATTGCCTCTTCAGCAAATTCACCACCATCTTAGAATCAAATTCACAAATGAGTCGTCTCCACCCTAGAGCGCAACCGCACTCCACATCATATAAAATTGAAAGATCCTCCATCACATTGTTAGTATACCAATCCTTATAAATAGAAAAGATAAAAATCAATAGTCCCAAAACTATTTCACCCAACACCCCCTATACCAGCATGACCAAGATTTTCCTAAGAAGAATCATCTGTGTTGATTTTCACTACACCCTGAGGAGGACACCAACACCCCTCCCTATTTATCTTCCAAAGAGGATGTTGACATCTATTACTCATGATCTAGCCAACACCTTGAGAAACACCCCTCTAAAGAGGAAGGTTGAGACGAGTGCAATAGGAAACCTCTCTCGAATCCACACCCTCAGCCAAGTCACACTTAGCCAAAATAGTTTCTCCCAAAGAATGAAGATTTTTCCACCAAAAATGTTGGACAACCAACTTCACATCTTGAAAAATCTTGCAATTCCTCTCCAACTAGATATGGAAAATAATAAAGGTCGGTCCAAGAGCCCAAGTAACTTGAAGAAAATAAGTCTTAACAAGGGCCTTCCCCCACCAAGCAAAGAACTCGACCAAAGAAGAGACATACCAGCAAGCTTGGTTCCACACACCCCACCAAAGGTGTCAAAGATCCCTAGAAAAGGAACATTGGAAGAAGAGATGAGAGACACTCTCCTCACTATTACAACATAAAACACACATCAAGGGACCCTAGAACCCTTGCTTGCACAAGTTATCCCAAGTAAGACACCGATTTTGGACCACCAACCACATAATAAAATTGCACTTGAGCCAAGAAAATTTGTTCCACATGTGCTTCCACCAAGGAACTTCAGTGTCCCCAAACATCTTCCTAACCAACTCTCCATAACCCACTAAAACAGAGTACTTACTAGATAAATCACTGTTACTCCAAGCTAAGACATCTTGCCCCTCCATGGAATTGCATTCACACAATGCAAGAATCTGAGTCGTATCTTGCCTATCCTCCTCTGGCCCTCCTGGTGGCCAATCTGAGGAGCGCTTCCATCTAAGACTAGTAGCCAGCCTAATATTCAGAATAGTCTTATAATGCTCAATCATATTCCAACCTGCAGTAGTAAAATGGTCACAAAGAGGTTGGAGATGAGGGTATGCAGAAAGAATAGGAGGATGACCATCCCAAGAATCCCACCAAAAAAGAGCTTGAGAATCCATATGATAGATCCAAAAAATCCCCTTCTTAACCAACTGAGCTCCCGATTTCAGAGTATTCCAAATCATCGATCCTCTTCATTCTAAAGGGAAACGAGGAACATCAAAAGTGTTAACATCCTTAAGATACTTTTGGGTGAGAATATGGGCCCAAAGATGCTGTTGACTAGTACACCAATGCCAATATAACTTGGTTGCAAGAGCTTTCCCATTCAAAATAACAGAACGTAAGCTGAGGCCCCCCTCTTTCTATGGCCTACACATAGTTTCCCACTTAACAAGACTCCATTTAGCTTACTGCAAGTCACCATTCCAAAGAAATTATCATGAGAGAGCATTAAATTCCCTCAAAAAATACAAAGGAGTCGCCTGAAAAAAACACCTATAAATACGAAGATCCTAGATAACAGACTTTAGAAGAGTCACTCTTGTAGCAGTAGAAATCCAATGATGGGTCCAATGAGTGGCCTTACCATGTAGCTTATCAAGCAAATTTTTCCAAGAAGACCTAGGATACCTACCAACAACAAGAGGTATTCCTAGATAGACAAAGCGAAGAGACCCAATCTAAAACCTCAAAATATTAGTAATTTGTCATTGAATAGCTTGAGGAGTATTAAAAAATAAAATAGATGACTTGTGCTCATTGACTTTCTGACCTGAAGTAGCAAGGTAAATATCCAAAGCTTTCCTAAAAGAAATAGCCTCCTAAAGGCGAGTCCTCCCCATAAAAGAAGTTTCATCCACAAACTGAAGATGAGAGAGTTGTGGCAGCCCATTGCCCCAACACCAACCTTGGATAGTGCACTAGGAAACCCATGACTTAAGAAATCTACCCAAACCCTCAGCCATAATAATAAACAGATAAGGGGAGAGAGGATCTCCTTAACAAAGGCCCTTGGAAGCCCCAAAAAGCTTAGAAGGTTCTCCATTCATAATAACAAAAAAAGAGGAAGAGGTAACACTACTCATAGTCTAACTAACCCAATCTGGACTAAAACCAAAGCCTAAGAGAATTATCTACAAAAAATGCCACTTAACTCTATCATAAGCTTTGGCCATATCCAACTTGATGAACATAGCCTTCTCCTTAGAAGTCGCCATAGAGTGAATGAATTTAAAGGAAACCACCACCCCATCTAGGATCTGTCTACCAGCCACAAAACCCCCCTTCTCCTCAAAGATCACAAAAGGAAGACAAACTTTGAGCCTCTCTACAATCAATTTAGTAATAATTTTGTACACCACATTACAAAGAGCAATAAGCCTAAAGAATTATAATTGATTTGCACCTTCCTTTTTAGGAATGAGAACTAAAAAAGTAGAGTTCAAGGCTCAAAGCATCTGCTTATTGCAAAGAGATTCCCGGGCAACCTCCAACAAATCCAAACTTATAATATCCCAAAATTCCTAAAAACATTCAACATGAAAACCATCCAGACCTAGAGCTTTACCTTTATTCATCCTAAAAATAACCTCTTCCAATTTAGGCAAAGAAATCAAGCAGATGAGGAAATCATTCATCTCCTTGGAGATCAAGGAGTGAATGCAAGCAAGGATCAAATTCTCCTCATCTTTTGCAGGGGGTGAATCCTCAAAAAAAAGAGCCAAATAAAACTATCTAGCCTCACAAGACAAAGCCTGCAGAGAAGATATGTGGAGCCCATCCGCATTGACCAGGAAGGAGATAAACCTTCTATTATGACGAGCCTACACAGAATGATGGAAGAAAGTAGTATTCTTGTCCCCTTCCTAAAGCCAATCAATCTGAGCCTTTTGCTTCCATAAAATCTCCTCTCGGAGCTCCCACTCCTCCACTACTCTCGCAGCCTAGGATTCTGCTTGACCTAAAGCATCTAAGAAGCCAAAATCCTAAATTTGGTGAGTAGTAACATCAAGGCGTTCCTAAGCATTCCTCTTCATAACCTTAAGGTTTCCAAAACTCAGCCTATTCCATCTCTTAAGGTGAAATTTGACATACCGAATTTTCTTAACAAAGGCTTACATAGTTGTCCCATAAGCACAGATTCCATCACACCACCATTGGGCCATAAGATCATGCAAATAAGACTCTTGAAGCCACATAAGCTAAAACTTAAAAGGAGGATTCTTGGGAACTATAAACGAGGTTATTGAAATTTTAATTAGCCAATGATCAGAACCTCTCCAATCAAATATCTCAGAACTAGGAACCAATCTACCTCCCACTCAAAAACAGGATACAAGAAATCTATCCAACCTTTTAGAGATCACTTCCTCTCCACCTCATCTATTATTCCAAGTGAAAACCACATTCGAAGGCTCAAGATCAATTAAATCTAGCGAATCCACATTCTCCTAAAAAAAATCGAAAGCAGGCCCAAGCCAATACAACCCACCTCTTTTCTCCTCCAAGCTCAACACATCATTAAAATCACCAACTAAAACCCAAGGAAGATATGGAGCACATGATCTACCATACCTTATATGAGCCCAAAGACAAATTTTTCCCTGAATATCAGTTGGGGCATAAACATTAGTAACCAAAATGGTCTCACATGTTTCCAAAGTAGAGGCAACCGTGGAAATAGTACAATGACTAGAAATCCACCAAAGTGGAGCAATTTTTCTTGGGTCCCAAAAAAGAGCCAAACCCCCAGAGCTCCCTTGAGAACCGATGCGCTGACACTAACCAAAATACTAGATATGGGAAGCATACTAAAGCATGAAATCAACTAACAGTTTAGTCTCCTGAACACAAAAGATGTCTAGAGAATGGACATCAACCAAATCATGAATAACCTTTTGATGGGGGTGTTATTCAACCCCCTTACATTCCATGAGAGAAAAATCACGAAGACAAAGAAAAGTGAGCATCGATGGGTTTAACAGATCCAAATTCCACCAACAAATCTCCAGTACGTTTAATCTTCTCAAGATCCTTCTTGCAGTCACTTTTAGAAAAGTGCTTAGATGATCCATTCATAAGCGTGTTTTGATGCACTTCCAAGGCTAGAGACGATCCCTTGCTCTTGCCAGAAACTAACCCCTCCTTTTCCAAATCTGCCAAAACAATATTATCATCATCCTGCATAGGACCATTGAAAGTCGGATGATCTTGCACACCCTGTGAGAAATGAAGATTATGCCCAGAATATTTTCCCTGCCCCATATCAACAGCACTAGAAGGCACATCCAATGAGATTCCTTCCTCCAAGGTGGAAGTGTCCAACACCTCAAACTCATTAAATTCCTCTTCAATTTGCTTGTCCTTCAACAATCTCTTCTGACCATGACCCTTAGCCTGAGGCTTAATAGGCACAAATCCATCTTTATTTGATGCACCCTCCATCATGGAAGCTTTCCCTTTATCCTCCTTAACAACTTTTGGAGTTGAAGACGAAGGGGGGGAATTAGAAGAAGGATATTTATTAATCCTAGGACATTGCTTCTGAAGATTTCCATACTCATGACAAATCTGACAACAAAAAGGAAGGGATTCATAATCAAGCCAGTAAACCCAAGACAAAGAACCAAGAAAAATTTCTAGAGAATTTGATAAGGGATTGTTCAAATCTATCTCCATACAAATCTGAGCAAAATAAATCACCTTTTTTTCAAGGTTTTGTTGAGAAACTATAGCAGGCTTTCCAAGAAGAGCAGTAATCTGTTGTAAAATATCTTCTCTCTAGAACTCCAAGGGAAACCGCGACAGATGGACTAAAAAAGGAACCCTCGATGGAAATTCTTCAGCTTAATTAAAACCCATATTCTAGGGTTTGATAAATAATCCAACATGATTATAAAAGTAGGTGCTCCCTCAAAAACCTAATTCTTATCAGCCATATTGGAAAACAAACAACCACAAAGTAATTGTTTGCAGCCACCATAATTTCCATGTCTCCCTCAACCTATCATGAACTCCTAATCCAAGCTTCCAAAGCTAACAAAGGTATATGAATCCCAAGAAATTTCCAAATAAGAGTATGTATATTCCAATAAGAGACATCATCAGCAACAGATTTAGGAGAAATGACCAAAATTGGCCTATCTTGGCTTCTAGGAAAACAACCATTCACTTTCTTCAATTTGGGGCCCTCCCCCACATAATACGACTTTGACTACTAAGCTTTCAAACCCAATGAGGATTCATTAAGAGATGCACCACCTCCAACCACCACAAAATTTGTAGAAATTTGGTTCTTTGCCATAATCTGACCACCACACAAAAACACCGAACTACTCACACCCCTAGAGTACTCGCGCACAACACAACCAGCAGAAAAAATACTCACAATGATAAACGAACCCCACCCCCAAAACAGAACAAATGCCTCCCTTGAAAAAGTGAATAAATAAAATCCCTCCCTCGCAAGCAAAAATAACCCCACCCCTTGCCCGATGTTAACACCTCCCTCCAGTCACAACTTCCACACACACATGCACGCATAGGAATCAACATGCAGGCTGCATGATAACAAACACAGATGGAAAACAACTCACATTCACCATACAAAGGGATTCTAACCAACTTCATTCCCACAAACCTCAATCTAAGCATATTTCCAACCTTTCACTTGGTCTTCCTAGTAGGTTAGTAGACCTATTTCCTTGGCCTTAACTCTAAAATTTTCTTAACAACCTCTACAACAAACCACAAATTTAGGCACCCATTTAATCCTTCTTCAACATACCTCAAAATTTCTTAAAACTCCTTTGGAACATCAACCTCAAATCTTGCCTTTCACACTAAACTAAGCCTTGAATTAGGCCTCTTTTACAAAGGGACGCCCCTTAAATCTTGCAACCAACACAAGAAACCACCAAACAGTCTTCAAATTTCCTGTAAAACATCATATTTTCCAGTCCTTGAGACAAATCTCGCTCACTATCACCCCCTTTTAGAAAACCCTCACTTTTATCAACATTGACAAGGGTTTATTGGATATCCTATCTCCAAACCTCTTACAAACTTGAAACCTCTTCAAACACTTATTATTTACCCTACACTAACTCAATTCACCCTCAAGTTATGCTTCCCCCAAGCTTCTCCTACACTTCCTTCACAAAACCTCTCAACTTCACCCCTTTTCACTCTTTGTCCAATTAGGACTTCATACCAAAACATTCAAATGACCACTCCTGTCTTGGAAAACCTTCAAAAAACATCAAACTACCCTTACACACATCAGAACTAACAATCCCTACCTAGTTTTCAATCAACTTCCTCAAGTTACCAACTATAGCCTTATTCTTAAGGCCCAATTTCAATGTTTTCAACAGGGGCAGTGTTACAAAACTATTAAATTATCTTTACCACAATAAAATTTCAATTCCTACAGCTAATCCTACCCTAACTAGGCCCATTCCACTTAACTACAAAACCCTCAAAACCCTTAAAACCCTGTTTCAGGCCGCCTAGAGAAAATGGAATGCCAAATTCACTAAACACCACCAAATCCAATAATATCAACTTTAAAAGGTAGATAACACATATGTCTACCAATATAGATGCAAATTAGATTAATGGCATCCTATACAGAGCCATACCAGGCCTGCAAACCCAAAAATTGCACAAAAAATGATTGTAAAACAAAGATATTTTATTGGATTTCTTCTTCAAATCTTTCAACAACCATCTACATTGAGTTTACAACATATTTATAACTCAAAAAACTCCTACCAATGCCTAAAATTTCCTTACAACTGCCCATGACCGTTGGGCTTCCCTCCACTTTTCAAAATTTGCACTTTTACAATATTTCTCATGACAACTTTTAACAATTTTGCAACATTTTACTTAATGACCACATAATGACTCAAAAGACCACAAAACATTACAAAATGGCCCAACATGGCCTTATTTGACCTTATCATTACTAAAGAAACCTAACTAGACATATTTCATCAAATAGAGCAACAAGGTGCTTTGCACCATTCACCCAACCATAAGATTTCTTCCAAGTCCCTTGGAAGTCTTCATCTTTTGAACTTGCAATAACTCGTTGTTCTTCAACTTTTGATGCTCCTTCTTGTCCTTGAAATTTCTTCATCTTAACCTTTGTCTTGGATTTTTCCATGCATATTATCCCTTCTCTTGCATTTTCTTTTTGGATTAGCATCTCCATGCTCTAATTTGTCTTCACCATCTTCATCCATCTATTCTCACTTTGTTTTTCTTCTTTATTCACTGCAAAACAATCTACACTTTTTCCTTTCCCTTTCATCTTGACCTTTGGTCTGACCCTCATCAAAATCAGTATCAAAACAAGGACTGTTTCCCTCTTGAATCTAGTCCACCAAACATTCACTTTCAACTTATCCTTTCTCTTCCCAACCTTCTTAAGGTTCTTTAGTTTTTGAACCTCTATGCAATCTGACTTATCAACCTCAGTCATGACATCATTTGACTGCCTACCAATCACTTTTGACAACCAAGTACTACTCATTGTCCTTACCACAACAATGTTACTCTTCTCCATTTCAATTGGAGATTCCACAAACTCTTCGTCTTTATCCCTCTCTCAGCCAATCACTGCCAACATCACATCATTAGTCTCTTCCAACATTGAGACCCTCTAAAAACACTATGTTTTCACAACTTCACCTCTTGGGGTGACTACGACTTTCATCCTCCTCTCAACCTTCACAATTCCTTCCACTAGTCTTTTCCATTTCCCTTTGCTCACTATCTTCTCTATCACCTTGTCCTACACTAAACTCTTTTCCTTTGCCAACATTGTCTTTTCAGGTTCATCAACTACTTGTCCCATCAATGGACAATGAACTTCACCATCCATGTTCTCAATTTGTTTCTCTTTCTAATGTTTCCTTCCTACAACCAAATCATTCTTAACCATCTCCATATCAGGTTTCAAACTTTTATCCTCACCTTCTACCTATGTCATCTTGTCATTCTCAAGCCTTAGAATGGCTTCACACTCTTCTTTATCCCTTGACACAATCTCTTTCCTATTCAACCTCACTATTTTTGCTTCACTCTTGAACTTACTCATTTTCTCTTGTCTTCCATCTTGGGTCACCTCACCTCTTGCTTGCATCACTATCCTTAAATAATTTTCCCTTATTGCCTCTATATTATCAAACTACCTCACCTCTATTATATCAATATTTAACTATCCCTTGTCCTCTTTTACTTCCAATGGACAATTCATTGTCCCTATGATGACCTCTGCATATTTCTCAAGCCCCTCTTGGCTTTCTACCTCCAACTTAGTCTTATCCTTTCCTCTTATCTCTACTACTAATGTCTTTTCCTTTTCTTCTTCTGTCCCATCTGACTTGTTCATCACTATTTTGATAGTGCTTGACTATCCTACATCCTTCTTTTCCTTTGCTTGACAAAATTCTATCCCCCTCTTGACTTTACCATGTCTTTCAAAATTTTCTTGATTCTTCACAGAGAATTATTTCCTTATCTCTTCTATCCTTGATTTCTTCACCAATTCACCATCCTCTTTTCTCTTCACCATTACATCCATATCAATCCTTGTTGTCTCAACATTCTTCTTCTTTGTAGTGGTTGCATTCTCACTATAATTGCCTTCCTCCTGCATCATGAACTCTTTTCTGCCCTGCATTAGTACCCTTGATGTCCTACTTTGTCTCTTATCCTCTTCCACCAATGGAAACAAATTAAAAGTAACTCCATTCTTCATAATCTTATAACTATTATGCCTTCCATCATACAAAGCATGTTTCTCATAGAGCCATGGTATCCCGAACATCAAATGGAATATGCTCATAGGTACATCACACAATATTCTATCTTTATATGCACCTATTTGAAACTCAATCCAAGATTTCTCCTTAACCAAAAAAGTATATTCACCATTCAACCAAGAAACATTATATGGCGCTTCATGAGGAAACCTTACTAAATGAAACTTATCAACCATTTCTTGAGATACCATATTATCTAGAGGCTAAAAGAATATACTATTACAGTGAATACCTTACATTGACACTTGTAGGTGGTTTTGAAAAGTGCATTTCTTTGTGTTGCTTCTCTAATTTCCTTTGCCATGTTGTCTTGTCTTTACAACTTACAACTGTCCTTCTATGCAACCCTCAACCAATCACCTTCAAAGATCTACTAACTTTTCTCTAATACCATCTAATAGAAAATAGGGATGGAAAACAACTCACATTCACCATACAAAGGGATTCTAACCAACTTCCTTCACACAAACCCCAATCTAAGCATGTTTCCAACCTTTCACTTGGTCTTCCTAGTAGGTCAGTAGACCTATTTCCTCCACCTTAACTCTCAAATTTTCTTAACAACCTCTACAAAAAAACCACCGATTTAGACACCCATTTAAGACTTCTTCAACACACCTCAAACTCTCTTAAAACTCCTTTGGAACATCAACCTCAAATCTTGCCTTTCACACTAAACTAGGCCTTGAATTAGGCCTCTTATACAAAGGGACGCCCCTTAAATCTTGCAACCAACCCAAGAAACCATCAAACAGTCTTCAAATTTCTTGTAAAACATCATATTTTCTAGTCCTTGAGATAAATCTCGATCACTATCACCCCCTTTTAGAAAACCCTCACTTTTCTCAACATTGACAAGGGTTTATTGGATATCCTATCTCCAAACCTCTTATAGACTTGAAACCTCTTCAAGCACTCAATATTTACACTGCACTAACTCAATTCACCCTCAGGTTATACTACCCCCAAGCTTCTCCTACACTTCCTTCACAAAACCTCTCAACTTCACCCCTTTTCACTCTTTGTCCAATTAGGGCTTCATACCCAAACATTCAAATGACCACTCTTGTCTTGGAAAACCTTCAAAACACATAAAATTACCCTTACACACATCATAACTAACAAGCCCTACCTAGTTCTCAATCAACTTCCTCAAGTTACCAACTCTAGCCTTATTCTTAAGCCCCAATTTCAATGTTTTCAATAGGGGCAAGATTACAAAACCCTTCAATTATCTTTACCACAACAAAATTTCAATTCCTACATCTAATCCTACCCTAACTAGGCCCATTCCACCAAACTACAGCCTATACAATAGGTGGAATGGCCTTTTAATTGATTTAAACCCTCAAAACCCTTACAACCCTGTTTTCAGGCCACCTAGAGAAAATGGAATGCCAAATTCACTAAACACAACAAAATCCAATAAAATCAACTTTAAAAGGTAGCTAACACATATGTATACCAATCCATATGCAAATTATATTAATGGAAACCTATACGGAGCTGTACCAGGCCTGTAAACCCATAAATTACATGAAAATTATTGTAAAACAAAGATATTCTATTGGATTTATTCTTCAAATCTTTTAACAACCATAAAAATTGAGTTTACAACCTATTTATAACTCAAAAAACTCCTACGAATGCCTAAAACTACCTTACAACTGCCCATGACCATTCGGCTTCCCTCCACTTTTCAAATTTTTGCACTTTTACAATATTTCTCATGACAATTTTTAACGTTTTTGCAAAATTTTACTTAATGACCACATAATGACTCAAAATACCACAAAAAATTACAAAATGGCCCAACATGGCCTTATTTGACCTTATCATGAGTAAAGAAACCTAACTAGACACATTTCATCAAATAGAGCAACAATGCGCTTTGCACCACCGCATGATGTCAAACAGGGAGGTCTTAAAACCAATCAACACAAATTACAATCAAACCAACAACTCACCAAGCCATAAACCTTCAACTTCTCCTTATCACATCCAACCTTCACTATCTCCTTGTAGTATTGTCAATTGAATGAATTGGGTATATCTTTTAGAGAAATTCCTTTCAACCCAGGTACAATAGCTTTCCAAATACCCATTAGGCCATACCAAAACATATCTCAAAACCACAATAGGTCACTTTGAATGAACCTTCTCAAACAATGGCTTCTACGCTATCCTACAAGGCCAATTAGGCCACTTTTACAAAGGAACCTATCTCCAAAATTCTTCCCAACCTCAAAACTCAATGGGGCAGCATTAACCAGTCCTCAAAACCATGGTTTCCACAATTTTCATCAGAGGAATTGGCCTCCAAGAACCCTAACCATGAAACCCTCTTTAATCACAAGTTTCCCAAGGGTTTATTGAAAACCCATGCTCCAGACTTCCACACGACCAACCAAGGCCTCAAACACACTTAAAAATGTCTACAAAAACTCAAAAGATCATGAAATATTGCTGGCCCCAAAGATTACACACATTTCCCCTTTCAAACCCCTCAATTTCACACAAAAACACACATTTTTAGACCTAGGGCATCATGACCAAACCTCCAAATGACCTCCCTCACCCTTGAAACCACTAGGAATCCTTTATCTACTACATACCACCCATTCCACTGAGTTATAGTGATTATAATAGGTGGAATGGGTGAGAATCCAATTTTGAAGATCACAAACCCTTAACTTTGCCTTTACAAACTTGTTTCAGAAAATTTGACCACAAAATGCACTAAACTCTTCAAAAATCCACCAAATCTAATGCAAATGAGATTTAACTCACATAACCATTCAATTCAAATGCATAATAGGTCAAGAGATCCTGTATGGGCAAGTACAATGCCTTGTAATAGTCAATTTACAGAAAATTATGAGAATACCACAAAATTTCAAGAGTTTCTTTATTGATTCCCAATCAAACTTTCAACAACCTTGCTACATTGAGTTCCTCCATCCTTTATAGAGTCTTTTCCCTAAAAAAAAAACTACCTAAACTACTCAACCGACCTTTTGAAGCCAACTGACCATTGGCATTCCTTTACTCACCTTTTTACAACTTTTCAATTTTGCAACTTTACATAATATGACAATTTTTTTGACAAGATTGTATACATTGACAATATAGACCCCATGACTCCTAAATACATATTATATGGTCTACTATGACCTTATTGAACACAAAAGACTCAAACACACCTAAACCTAACAAAAGAACTTGAATGACAACATTAATACCAAAAAACACTTGGTGCCCCTACACCACTGCACCTGAGAGGGTCACTGACCTACAACTCACCATCGCACATCCAAGCATTTTTCCCTCAATAAACACCAATTATTGAATCTCTCTCATCCTAAATGATTAAATAATAAATGTATTATTTGATTATTATCATTTCTCATATTCTTCTATTAATATAGTAATTTAATACTATTTAATTAATTCATCCTCAATAATCATTTCTGACTAATTAAATAAATCTTGTTTATTTAATAAAGTCCTAATTTAATTTTATTCCTCTTGATTAATTAAATAAACATAAATTATTTAATTATGCCACTAATATACCTTATTCATCTAAATCAATTTAATTGTTATCATTAATAATTTAATTAAACCACTTTCCCTTCTGTAAATTTGAATAATTAAATCAATTATTCAAAATCACTCAACATGGTGAAAAAATAAATATATCTTTATTTGTCAAAGTCAAATACAACTTGCAACTTCATCTCCAATATTAATTAATTATTCAATTAATTAATTATCCTCACCCCCTTTTGATTGAGTAAATCACAACCTCTGATTTCTCACTCTAATTGGTTAACTAACCCATCTATTTCCCAATCCCACTAACCCCTCAATTTGACTTCTTAAATCCCACCAATCATTCCAATTTAATCCCACTGATTATCCAATTAGAATCCTTAATTGGATCAATTAAAGAAGTTAACTAACCGATCTATTTCCTGTCAACAGTTCTCAATCCTTGATTGCGATCTTTTACTATTGAATCTCGATCATTCATATGAAACCTAAAAATCTATAAAACCACCTTCTTCCTTCTCAAAAATGATCATAGAATCTAGAGAATTTGTTTGGAGAGGTCGTGTTGAATTGACTATTGAATTCTTAAGATAAAATACTTACATCTTAGATCACCATTAACATACCTTCTAAAGCTTTTGCACAACAATGGAGGCTTCATATTGATCCAAGCAATCCAACATCAATACAAATACACTTTGACATGGGATGGTAACGTTGTAATTCATGAATTTTGTTTATTTTCCCTTTTATGATTGCATTCCTTGATTCATTGCTTTATAATTTCATTTCATGAGTAGGTTGGGACTTGTCTTTGCTTTTATCTCTTCCATTAGATTTCATTGTTGTTTCCTTATGCTTATTTCACCCCTTACATTAATTGGCATGCCTGGTGGAACCTTTGTCCTTAACTTTAATGTTTACGTTGAGTTTGGTGAGCAGTTACAGGTTCTAGGTCACTGTCATCTCTTATAGGAATCGTATTTGTCGATGCGGTTGCTATCGTCAAAACATAACCACATTAGTCTTAAAAAAGAGCCACTATTGACCTAAATAGGGTCACTATTGTTAAGAAAAGAGTCGCTATTGTTGTAAACAAGGCTGCTATTGTCTAGCAATCAAGACTTTTATACCCTATCTTCAAATGGCCATATCTTGGTCATACAAAATTATTTTTTAGTGATTTTTTTAAAATGGGGTAGAATTTTATGCTCTTTGCAATGGCCTAGGTGGTTTTTCAGTTTTTGTATAGTTAAATTTTCAATTGGTGCAACTAAAGTTAACTTACATTGCAATTTGGTCTAGGTTGTAGGGTTTTGGTGCTTAATTAATTGTAGATAACCCTAACTACTAGTTGTTTGTATTTTGTGAGATTTTTTAACATTTTTGGTGTAACCCTTGTAGGGTTATGGCATGTTTTCATGTGAACAACTAAATATTTGCTTGCAAAGTTGAAAAACAGTCCAAGACCTTCAAATTGTCAAAAGCATTTTTTAGTTAAAATATTTTACATTTGGTGCTCATAAAAATAACTCACACTTCATTTTGGTGCATTTAAAATTGAACAATCAACTTTCACACTTCATTTTGGTGTACTTAAAAATGATTTCACATCTCATTTTTGTGTACCTAAAAAGAACAGGTACAAATCTCACATTTCATTTTTGTGCTTGTAAAAAGAACCTACAAATCTCACATTTCATCTTGGTGCTCATAAAAAGAATCTACAAATCTCATTTTTCATTTTGGTGTACCTAAAAGAACCTACAAATCTCACATTTTATTTTGGTGCAATAAAAATGAACAAGACAAATCAAATGTTTTTATTTTGGTGTTATTAAAATGAACTCATTTTCAGTTGGTGCTATTAAAATGAACTCATTTTTTATTGGTACAATAAAAATGAACAATACAACTTGAAATGTTTACTTTGGTGCATTAAAATTTGGTTACAATCTTCATGTTTCAATCTGGTTCATAAAAATGAGCAAATCATCTTTTCTGATTGCAAATGGCATTTCTTGCTTGAAGTCTCAAATTTTTTGAATTTGGTACATCTAAAAAATGAATTGTTATCTTTACACACTTCATTTTTGGGCTTAAAATAAAATTGCTATGAAATTTCTACCATGTTCACCATGATTGGCAAGCTAAGTGTGTATCCTCTCCCCTGCGTCTTTTGATGATCCTAGGTGATGAGAAACACTTTGGGATTTTTTGCACTTTTTTGTGGTGACCCAATTTTTAGGACAAGGGCTTGCTAATGAGATACATCCTGTAATGGAGAACTCATATAAGCAACTCTAAAAGTATGTTTATCAATGGGCTATATAAAGTTTTCAAAATCAAAAGAAAATAACTTATATCTAGGTGGGAATATCATATTATGCCTCATCCTCGTCTAAGCATAATGAGTTGGGCAAGAATGGTTAAAGCCTTTAGTGGCTTACATTTGATCTATGCATCACAATGTTCACAGTTGTCACTAAATACCTCATTTTAGAAGCCTATCTAGTTTTTCAAAATGTCCTTCATAGTGCATGGGAATAACACCATTCCCAGAAGCTACTTACCACATCAAATCTATAGTTGAGGCATAAAGCATTAAGGGAAGGGACTTTTTTGCTTAGAGTATCAAGAGGGTACATTTCCTTGGTATATCCTATTTGTTCCCTCTATAGATTTGATTAAATCACTCCTTCAGGGATGAGGTAAGCCTATAGAGAATAGCATACCTTTTATTCCTTATGATGTATTAACTGATAATCGATGAGCTACATCATCATATCTCAATTTTTTTGTTGTATGCATCACTTGCCATCAAATCAGATTAAAGCATCTCAAACTTGAAAACTTATCCAACAAATTGCTATCAAGAAATTGGAAATTTTGGAAACAGAGTCGCTACTATCATTTCTTCCACTTTTGTTCCAGAAGATTTCCACAGACATCCTACCTTTTCACTAGTCAAAAATTTTAACAGAGACTGCTCTTGCTAAAATTTCCATAGTCATTTTGAAAAAGAAACCGCTATTGTCCTACATTCTAGTGCATATCAGAATTGATCCAAAACTGATTAATCCATCATCCTTTGAAACATAAACAATAAGACTGCAAGAAATCATATTGGCATCTTTTCACATCCATCAAAAAATCAAAACATCAACCTAGTTTTTAGACACATACCAAAACACAACTTGGATTATCCCCTTGCTATCATTTTCTAGGATATTAACATCAACCTTTTCTTGCAACCTCATAACTAGTTCAAGTAGATTATCAACATATCCTCAAAAATAGAGAAAAATATCATTCCAAATCTTGTACACCTTGTTTCCTAAGAATAGCATCAAATTAAAACATCCAACAACAAACATCATAGCTTCAATTATCCAACAACACCCAAAATTGGCTCATCTCCTCATCATAGGGTTGAGTAGAAAATTTTTAGAATCCAACATCAAACTTGATCATTCCACTATCCCCAAAACATGCCAATACCAGTCTATTACCTAAATTTAGTTCCACTCTATACACACATTGGGTCATCATATACTACAAATGTCAATGATATATCAACTATGGATGCCCCTAATCAGGTTTTTAGCACATCTTGTCACATGGTAGATTTAAATCAAAATCCTCATCCATATCAAAATCACTCTTATCAAGGGTTTCAAAATCACCATCAAGGAAAAAATCTACAACATCAAATTTCCCTAAATTCACTTGAGAAAATAGTTGACACACTTGAAAAAAATCAAAACACGACATATCATCAACAACATGCTCAACGTCAAGACATTGAATATCAACAACAAATAAAAATAATTCCACAAACACCTCAATATCCACATCAACAACACTGCCAACATCATCAAAACATTCATTTGTATTAGCAACAAAGTCTATTTCCACAACATCAAGTGAATCAATAACATCAATTGGCACAAAATCAAATCTCACAACATCAAAATCAGATCACCCAACATCAAAATAAAATCGAACAACAATATCAACCCCCAAATCAGCAATATCCACATCAAAATAATCAACTACAACATCATCAAAATTATCGACCTCAAAACCAACAAGGAATTCCATCTCAAGTACAAAAATCATCCCCACCACAATAAGCCTCACAATCCAACCACACTACTAAATGTAAATACACTCCTTTAGGGGAGCCAATTGAGGGGATGTTAAACACATTATTCAATGATAAACTTATCACACTTCCAAAACCATCACGAAATGGTGAACCTGACATCAAATTCCCATGGTACAATGACAAGGCCTATTGTAAATACCATGGAGTAAAATCTCATGATGCATCAAAATGTCTTGCACTCACAAATATCATCCAAGACCTTATTGATCAAAGATAAATAGCTATTGAAGACAACATTCAAGTTATGAACACTAATGATAAAATTAACAATATCTCTACCTCAAATGTTGAAGAAAATGATCAAGAGCCATCTACCAATGATCACATTGACAATTTATCTACATCATCTAATGAGAAAGAGGACATACATCAAGAATTTATTCTCAAGCATGATCAAAATCAATCACCAAATTCTAGCAATGATCCATTCCAAGATATATTGACATCATTCAACCTAATGGTAGCATGTATTGATGATTAAGAGACTCTTAATCCAACATTTATACGCAATGTAGAAAATTGAAGCCAAGAGCTATCACCCACATGTTCACATTTCAAGGAAGTCCAAGGATCCTTTACAAAAAATCTATTATTTGAAGTTGATCCATGTCAAGAACATGAGCCTAAGCATATCGAAGATAACACCACAAAAAGTTAAGATCAAGAATCCATATCACCAAAATACTATAATAACTTAGTGAATACCTTCCAAGAAATCCAATATTTTCCAAAAGAAGAACAAATTCATATACCAAGTGCACATACATCTACCCATGATATGATTACTCCTAAAGGATATGTAGATAATCTTCATCCAAAATAAGAGTATCATACTCTTGAAATCATTACCAATGAACAAGAGTCTCCTACTCTTAACATCCTTACCCATGATCAAGGCATAGTAGAATGTATAGACATGTCAGGAATTGATCATGAAGAAGACTTCTACATAAATTGTGAATCAAAAACATCCTTTGAAGAACAAGCAAAAATGGATCATGAAGAAGACTTCTACATGGATTGTGAATCAAAAACATCCTTTGAATATCAAGATGAAGATATCAATTAGGAAGCTATCCCACATATGGAGGATCCTATCACTTATAAAATTTGATCACTTACCTTTGTCAGAGCAAGTTATCTTACCAATGAAGAAGTTATCACCTTTGAAGATCCACAACAAAGCAAAGAAGGATTAGCACCTTGTTTCCAAAATAAATTATATCCTATTGCAAATAAAATATTTCAATGGATGCATTATCAAGGTAGAGGATTAGGCCTACATGAATAGGGTATCCTAGAACTGGTGTAGATTATTAGCAATCCTAAGCATCAGGGTCTTGGTTATTCAGCAATTAAGGAATCTCAACATATTTATGATACCTCTATAATATTGGGGGAAACTTTATCTAATGCAAACATCAACATAGAGAGCATGAAGAGTCCTTATGATGAAACCACTAAAAACTAGACATATCATGAATCGTCATCCTCATATATTTCAACCCTCTAATTGGGACCAACAACAAGAGAAAAAGTTATATCAAAGAAAGGAACAAGTCATTGAAGCAAAAGAATCGATAAAAAAAATGGACAAGAAAAATTCAAATGGATACCAATGAAAAATTAAAAAAAGCATCCCTATCAAACTCCATTAGTCAAAGAAACTACGGGGAAAAATAAAAAAAGGGAAGTTCATCCATAAAATATGTCCAACAATGCAAAAGAAAGCTTTAAGAGTGACCTACAAAGTATATGAAGAAGTTGGTCCCAATCGAATCTCCATATCCACCCATCATTGCTCATCCTCCCAAGTTTGGAAAATAAAAAATTCCAAATTTTCAACCAATCCATTTGAATCTTATATCCCTCAATGTATTTCACCACCCATTTTGACATCCACGATGTCCAAATTTTGACTCTTTATCATAAGGACTCTAAAGGTACCCTATCGTGATGTGTGCATCTAGGAAAGGTTAACTCTGGTATCGACAAAGAAGATAAGAATTATTAGGGGTTACATTCAAGTGCCTATATATTAGCAAAACCACTCCTTCAAGCAGGATATCATTGGCACATCATGACAACACCAACATCTATACCAGCACCAACAGTGTCTACATCAGCATCACCAGGTGCTTTAACATGAGCATAAACATTTAAAAATAAAAAAATTGTCACCATGATAAAAACTTGGAAAACAAGCATCTTATGTTAGATAAAAATAAATAAAAAAATAAAGAAAATAGTCAAGAGAGAAATTGTTCTCTAGTGAAAAACACTACGGTGGCACTTTGGACAAGAACCATGATGAAAACCTAGCAAATATGAGTCATGTATAGAATTGAACATCTACGTGTGCCATTTCAAGTGGAAGCATCTCACCCTATCCATAATAAAATCCAACATTTCATCCATCATCCATCCATCATATCCATAATAAATCCATGAACTATTCATCCAACCCATTTTTTCATCCAAATCCAACTTATCTTGATCTGGGCAAAGGTTCAGTGTACACTTCACACTTTCTTATGGTAAACATCTTGAAATGGGTCACTATCATTGATCCTATCCTATCCAGCATTATTTGGGACATGAAGGCATTTCCCAAAGGGGCATACTCTATCCGAACATGTTATCCTATCACAAGATAATCCTTGGCATCCTTTACATATCCATTCATCCATACATCTATCTATGCATCCACCCATTGCATTCCCTACATTACTAGACATTGGGGGACATGTGCTTACATCTTGCTTTAGAATAAATATTGATCTATATATTCTATCTCACATTATGATATAGGCATCATCCAAACAACTCAAACAATCTGTATCAGTTGCATCTTGTTGATGCTTCAATGTGGTATCAAAATATTCGACAATCTTGTTCCTAGTCGGGCTACAAATCTCGATCAATCATTATCCAATCAATCAATCATCATCTTTGGATGTATCTATCCCAATCCTAATGTTTTTCCTATCTTTAAAACACTATCTTTGTATTATTATGTATCCTCAATAATGTTATCATTATTAGAAATTACTCAATCAGATCAATCGATTTTTAGCTTGGCTATCAATAGGATCTCAAAAGACTATTGTTACCCCTACATATTGGTATCTCTTTATGATATTGTTAGCAAAATGATCAACATGAAAAAAATCAAAAACATCCATAAAACTATCAAAACAATCAAAAACACCCAAAAAAAACCCATCAAAATCCAAAACAAAATTGAAAAACAAAAAATCCCATAAGGGAACTAGGATCCTTTGTGTGTATGACATAGGAAAGGCCATCATTGAAAATCCCCCGAGGCCCTAGGTTAGTTCCCCAAACAAAAAAAAATTCAAATATCTTATCGAAATCCAAAAACATTTGTAAAAAGTAAAAAAACTCCAAAAAAATAGTATCAGTTGAACTACAATGTCTCTGTGTTTGTCACGTAGGCAAGGCCATCATCAATGAGCCCTTGAAGCACTAGTTTAGTCCCTTTAGGTCCCCCTAATTGTCTCTAAATTCTTGAAAACAACAAAAAAAGCATCAAATAACCTCAAAAGCATAAAAACATTCAAAAAATCTCAAAAAAAAAAATCCTTGCGATCACCTATCCGCAATAAGCTTTCCATCCACAATAAACGATTGTCACCCTCACCCTTTGAAAAACAAGACAACAAGCAAAGAAAAAATAAAAATCCAAAAATTTCAAGAAAAAAATTGAAACAATTGGATCATCATTAGACTAAAGCAATGCCTAAGTGTTAACTACCATACCTTTTGAAAATCATCATCAACATCCTGACATATGTCTTAATGAATAAATCATTCCTACATTAGACATCATCGATGGATAACCTTGAAACATCAAAACAATCATGGCAAGTGATACAACAACATTGTTTATCATTTGATGATCTTAGCTTTTTTATTTATCTTATTGTCACATTCCCAAGATCTCTTGAGGATGTCCATAAGGATTTAGAGAGGAAGGAATGGGGCACTGGTCATTTATTTTTTGTCTTCTCTATTTGTTGGATATTTTTGTAATACTACCATAGCAAATACTTTTCTTGTGTGTGTGGAAGTCATTTCAAGCAACTCAAGTGGCCTTGCATGCTTGGTTCCTCATACCTCTTTGTGTTCTGGTCCAAAACGCTCTGAATTTCTAACCCATGCACTCTAACAAGGTTTTCGTATGTCTGGTATGAGCAAGAATACTCCTTATTTGTCGAGTCAAATTCCATGCAATGGATATAAAGCTTCCTTGGTCATTAATACCTATGTGCATCATGTATATCTACTATATCAGTAAGGATTGCTAAAAAATACTTAGTCCTCCATGAAAGCTTCAAAAGGCAGTAATAATGGTGATCTAGACTGCATATCATCATAATCATTTAAACACTTCTGCCCATCTCTAATCTTACTAACATTTTCTTCTAGTCAACATTTCCTATGCCAATCCTTGCACTTAAATGCATCACATCAAGTTGTCAAAAAAATTGGCTCATTATCTAGAATTTTCACCAAATTTCTCAAGAGGGTACCATATTATCCCACTGTCACCAGGGCAACTCTTGAGTAGGAATTTTTGAATTTTCTTTGACATAATGCTATAAAAGTGCATTGTATCAAAGAGGGGAAAAATGTAGATACCCTAAATCATCCTCACCTATGAACACCACTTTTTGACTAACTATCACCCTTCTCCTAAATGATTGAATAATACATTATTATTTAATTATTATCATTTCTCATATTCTTCTATTAATTAATTAATTTGACATTATTTAATTAATTCATCGTCAATCATTATTTCTGACTAATTAAATAGATCTTGTTTGTTTAACAAAGTCCTAATTTAACTTTATTCCTCCTGATTAATTAAATAAACACAAATTATTTAATTATGTCACTAATATACCATATTCATCTAAATCAATTAAATTGTTATCATTAATAATTTAATTAAACCACTTTCCCTTCTCTAAATTTGAATAATTAAATCAATTATTCAAAATCACTCAACATGGTCAACAAAAAAATATATCTTTATTTGTCAAAGTCAAATACAACTTGCACGTTCATCTCTAATATTAATTAACTATTCAATTAATAAAATTATCCTCACCCCCTTTTGATTGAGTAAATCATGACCCCTGATTTCTCACTCTAATTGGTTAACTAATCCATCTATTTCCCAATCCCACTGATTTCTTCAATCCCACTAACCACTCAATCTGACTACTTCAATCCCACCAATCATTACAATCTAATCCCACTAATTATCCAAATAAATCATTAATTGGATCAATCAGAGAAGTTACCTGACCAATCTATTTCCTATCAACTTTCTCGACTATCAAGATTGTGATCTTTTACTATTGAATCTCGACCGTTCATCTGAAACCTGAAAATCTATAAACCCACCTTCTTCCTTCTAAAAAAAAATCGAAGAATCTAGAGAATTTGTGTGGAGAGGTCATATTGAATTGAATATTGAATTCTTAAGAGAAAATACTTACATCTTTGATCACCATTAACATACCTTTTGAAGATTTTTCACAACAATGGAGGCTTCATATTGATCCAAGCAATCTAACGTCAATATGAATACACTTCGACATGGGATGGTAACATTGTAATTCGTGAATTTTGTTTATGTTATCTTTTATGATTGCATTGCTTGATTCATTGCTTTATAATTTTATTTCATGAGTAGGTTGAGATTTGTCTTTGCTTTGATCTCTTTCATTTGATTTTATTTTTGTTTCCTTATGCTTATTTTCCCCCTTACAATTACATCCCAATTTTGCAAAAAATCAAGGTTACTCCTACCAAGGAGTTGATAAAGGCAGTTGTAATTGAACAAGAAGACCAAGATAATCCAAAAGAATGGTTGAAAGCTAGACAGCTAAGGATGAAGATTTTGAAAAAATGCAAACACAAATTGAACAACAACAAAGGCCTAGTTGAACATGCAATGGTAAAATTAGAGTAGTTTGTGGAAAGTCTAGGATGCACTTTCTTGAAAACCACTTCCTTAGTTGCTTCACCAAACAAGATGATTGAGGAATTTGAGAAGTCTCTCCAAGGTCAACTCAATAAGATGACCATTGATCATATGATGACACAAAAGGGAGATCTTTATATTTTTTAGGAAGAGCTTGTTGTCTTCAATGACTTGCAAGAAAAGTTGGAGAACATTGCATTCTCTTAGAGGATAAAATTGAAATATCACAAGAGACCTACCATGGACACAATGAATGAAGTTATTAATGTTTTTTTCTAGAAATATTTCCTAGTGATAAGTGATTGAATAATTAAACTTTATTATTTTGACCAATTTTGTAATAAATCAATGCCCCAAGTGGTAAAGTTTCAATCTGGAGTTGAATTTCAAGTTAGACTTTAGTTAAGGAATTAGTTGTAAGATTAGTTATAGTCTATTTTTAGATAAGGGTTGATCACCCAAGTTGAACTCTTAGTTAACTTTTTTAGATCCATAAGGTATGGAACACATGGTTCCTATATATTTTGGATATTTAAAAATTGTTAAGCATCAGAAACTATTTTGTTTGCAAGGAACTAATACAATTTTAGTGTGAATTTTCTTGTTGTATTTTGGAGTGATTTATAAAAACATTGAAGGATTACACCTGTTGTATGCATATGGGTTTTAATCATTGGTGATGGTATGTCTATTTTATTTATCTGAATTGAATAAATTGGTAAAATAAATCTTGTTACTATGGTATTGAATAGAGCCTTGTCTCAAATTTGTTTATGCTTTATGGTAATTTGATTTGATGTGGCTTAAAAATATTGAGATTATGAATTTTCTTTGATGATTGCATAGGTATTAGCAGTGATTGCGTGAGTACTCATTACTTTAGTACTAGTTACCTTGATTTTTCCTAACCATTTCAGAATTAATAAATAGAGTGAGATTTATCTTTGTCCATTTAGTTTAAGTTTATTCTTTAAATTCTTCTCTTAACCCTAAGCTTTTCCTATTTATTTTATGGTAATTTAAATCTTTAAAAGAGAACATTGATTGTATAGATTTTCTAAATAGTTGATGCAATAACATGTGATTGATCCCGAATTCTAAGAAGTATATGTCTTTATTTGATATTGCATATCTTGAGTATATTCTATGGAATATTTGAATCACTCAGTCCCCTTGTTAAAAAAGTTTACATGAACTACTAAGTTATCCATCATGGTCAAGAGTTGGCCTAAAAGTAACCTTGGAGTAGGAATCCCTACTTTTCAAGAGGAGTAGTGATTTATTGTTACTCAATAGTTGGTTGTACTAAAACCACCATCAGTAGGACTAGATTAGACACTTATTAAAAATGTATAATAGCCTTGATGATTATGGATTCCTTCAATTTTATCAACTTGTTTTGCATTTTGGGAGCCAAATTAGGGTAAATAATCCTTTATTTTTTCCTAAATGGTTTAACATTAGGCTAAAGTGGGATAGTATACTAAAACAAAATTTCCATGTATGCTTCAAGATCTTTATATGATAATGCAAAATACTTTTTAAATTTATGTAGTAGGGAAATTGACTCTTGTTTCTTGTGATGTTTCAAATTCTTACCAATGTAGACCATCTTGGTGTGAGATCTGCTAACTAGCCTACCCAGGAATCTAATGATTGAAGGAAAGCCAAACCATAAATATAAGGAGGAATAAAATATATTCCTCTCAAGAATGTAAAGCTATATTCAGCTTGAGAATTGAGATTACAAAGGAAATGCCTTGGTTATATAGGCCAAGGGGAGAGATAGATGCAACCAGATTATGACAAGTGTTGGCATCCTATGAGGTGTGACAACTCATGTCATTAAAGGCTCAACCACCTTATCCCTATGTAAAGTTAAGCTAGTGTAAAGAGGACTTTAGTGGAGAACTAGCTAAGAAATGAACTAGTTAGATAAAGTACCCCTTTCACACTAACACCTCCCCTTAAGTGCAACTTAGGGAGAACTATACAATGCAAAGTTACAAATATGGGTCTTGGCTACTAGGCCTAATGAGGTGCCAATGTGCATAATAACCTCTCAATGATAAAGAAGGAGAAAACTCAGTGGGAAAAAACTCCTTTGAAGAAGGTCTAAGAGACCCCATAGAAGAGATTTGCCTCACCCCCAAGAGAGACCAAAGATGAACATACTTGCTTTCAGTGAAGGGTTTGGTGAATATATTTGCAACTTGATATGTTGTAGGATAGTATTGTAAATCAATGACCTGCTCCTGAATCAGCTCTCAAAGAAAATGCATATGGATCTTGATGTGTTTGGTTTTTTGATGATGGACCGGGTTCTTCGAGATCTAGATGGCACTCTAGTTGTCACAATAGATGACTGATGGCTTCTAAAAGGTGATGCCAAGTTTGAAGTGAGGATATTTTGAAGCTAAATAGCCTCAGTGGTAGCATTGGTAGCTCCCCGATACTCGTCCTCAATTGAAGAAAGAGAAATGGCATGTTGCTTCTTGCTCTACCAACAAATGGAGCCAGAACCATAGTGAAAACTAAAGCTAGATGTGGACTTGCAATCATCAATATCACCAACCCAATCATAATCTGTGTATCCAAGTAAGTCTGAACTTGTGCCTGCTGCATAGTGAATCCCATATTGATGAGTGCCTTAGATGTAGTGCAAGATGCATTTGGAAAATTTCCAATGAAGCTCATGTGGTTCTATCATGAAGCATGAAACATGCCAACTGCAAAGGAAATATCAGGGCAAGTATGATTCAAGTAGATGAGGCTACCAACAAGTTGACGATACAAAGTAGCATCAACTAGTGGTGTGGAAAATTTTTCCTCAAAATTAACTCCAGAAAGAAAGGGATTCGGTGCAGGATTACAATATGAAAACGTGACAAAAGATCAAGAGCATACTTGGGTTATGCAAGAGAGATCCCGAAAGAGGTTTGAGTGATCTCTATCCCAAGAAAGTAGTGCAAGAGACCCAATTCGATCATGGAAAATATGTCATGCAAAACATTCTTCACAATTGTGATGATGGATGAAGTGCTCCCAGTGACAATCAAGTCATCAACATAGAGAGCCAAGAAGAGAAGAGCATCCTCCTGCCACAAGATGTAGACATTCGGATCTGAGTGGTATCTAGAGAACCCAATGGAAACAAGAAAGGAGACCATTTTGGCATACCAAGCTCTTGGAGCCTGTTTAAGGCCATAGAGAGACTTCCTTAGTTTGAAAACCAATGAAGAATCTTGAATGAATCCTAGTGGTTGATCCATGTAAATTTCTTCATGTAGATCTCCATGAATAAATGCACTCTTCACATCCATTTGATGTACAACCCAACCATGAGCTACAGAAATAGCAAATAGCAAGTGAATGAAGTTCATTTTAGCAACAGGGGAAAAGGTCTCAGTGTATTCAATACCTGGTACTTGAGAGAAACCTTTGGCCACTAGTCATGCTTTATACTTGTCAACTGAGCCATCTACTACAAATTTGATTTGATAGATCCACTTACACCAAACCAGTTTTCTTCCCTTAGGAAGTGGAACAAGATCCCATATTTTATTCTACATTAAAGAGTTGTACTCTTCCTCCATTGTAGAATCCCACTCAGCAATACTAGAAGCTTCATGAAATGATTGTGGATCTAAAGCTATGGTGATGTAGGAATGTGGAATATCATTGTGTTGTGATTGAGTCCTCCATGAAATTGAAGGATCCCCAACAAGAGTGTTTGTAGACTCAAGTGTTTAGCAAGCCCAATGAGGCATGGTAGTGAGGCATGGTAGGGGATGGAGGAGGAGATTCTAAACTCTCTAAAGAGGAAGATGAAATCTCATGATTCACTCAATGACTAGAGGAAGCTTGAGGAAAATCCTCGATGTAAAAATCCTCTAAATCCACTGTGGAGGAATGAAGAGTAGAGGATGAGCTAGAAGAAATTTCCTCAAAATGCACACTACACTCAATGAAGAGCTCATGTGTTGTAGGATCCATTATCCAATATCCTTTGACACCATCAGGGTAACCAAAAAAGATACAAGTCTTAATTTGAGGTTCCAAGGCTTTGTGCTTCTCTGAAGGAATATGTGCCCATGCCGGGGAGCCAAAAACTCTAAAGTTCCCCACAACAAGTTTCATGCCACACCAAGCTTTGAAGGCAGTAATTCCCTTTAATTCCTTATGTGGAACTTTGTTTTGGATGTGACAACACTCTTGATAGCTTCTACCCAATATGCAGGTGCTAGGGAGTGAGCATGGATCATGCAACTAACCATCTCTTTCAAGGACCTATTTTTCCTCTCAGCTACACCATTTTGTTGTGGTGTGTAGGGAACAGTATGTTGAAGATCAATCCCTTCAAGAGTACAAAATTGCTCAAATTGATGGTTAACATATTCTTGTCCATTACCAGTGTAGAGAATTTTGACACACTTTCCATATTACTTCTCAGCATGAGACTTAAACTCTTGCAATCTATCAAAGACTTCTCCTTTGTGTTGAAGAAAGTAGACCCACGTGTATCTGGAATAGTCATCAATGAAGGTGAGCAAATAATGAGCCTTACTAAAGGATAATGATGGAAAAGGACCTGCCAAGTCACTATGAACCAATTCAAGGACTTTTGAAGCCCTCCAAGCCTTCCCTTTGTCAAATTTCTCCTCAGGATGTTTTCCCAAGGCACAACCTGAACAGACACTATCAAAAAAATTGATTTGAGGAAGACCCATGACCATATTCTATTGGTTGAGTTGCTGAAGATAGTGGTAGTTGAGATGGCCAAACCGCTCATGTCATAGTTTGCTCACAACATTTGAATGGGTGAGCAATGCAGTGGAATGTGAATCAAGTACAAAATGAGAGAATGCATACAAGCGAGACTCATGATTGACCTTACCAACTGCAAGGAGTGCATTATCTTCAAGATTCCTGATGCTAACAAAATCTGGAGTGAATTCAACTTTTCTACCATTCTGAGTGATTTGGTAGATAGAGAGAAGGTTGGTTGACAGATCAGGCACACAAAGGACATCCTCAAATGTACCATTGCTAGTATCAATTGAACCCTTCCCAATTACTTCCACTAGAGAATCATCCCCAATGAGAATGTGGGGCATAGAACAAGGCTCCAAAAAATAAAACTATTCTTTACTAGAACCCATGTGATGTGATGCACCTGAGTCAATAATCCACTCTTTTGAAGAATCGGTAATAGAAACAAGTGCATGCACTTTCCCTTTACCTAATTTGGAAGGAGTAGAGGATTGTTGAGCAATAGAAGAAGGAAGATTAATGTTGTTCCTTTTAAGAAGATGCTTTAAATCATCAATCTACTTCTTATGAAAAGAATGTTCCTCATGACCAGGCTTCTTGCAATAGCTACAAGTTGGCTACTCCTTTTGAAAATTCCCCTTTGAAGAGGAGGACTTGGAGTAAATTTTTGTTGTTGAAGATGATTGTGCTTGATGTCTTTGTGACTTCTTCGTGAACTGCTTTTGTTTGTTGTCAGGTTTCCTTGATTCTTTTTGACCCTTTGGTTGACTAGCCATCAAAGCTTGTGAGTGTGAAGGCTTAAGAAGACCCATTGAAAGAAGCTTACCTTGCTCTTGCATCAACATTTCAGAAAATGAAGCAAAAGGTGTAGTGAATGTAGATCCCATTGTCAACCTATGAGTATGAAAGCTAGAAACAAAAGATGCAAATTTAGGTCCATATTTTTTTAGATTGTTATAAACAAGTTGAATGTCTTTCTTCTCTAAGCCACATGATTTACATTGTGCTCTAAGGTCATTGACCTTTGTTAAATAATCCTAGATTTTATCAAAAGACTTTGGATCAAGACTCATTAATTCATTGTCAATTTGATAACCATAAACTTCATCAGTTGTACCATAGATTTTTTAGTTTGTCCCATGCATCATGTGAATCTTTACGTTCTTCAATCTGAAACATGATATCAAGAGAAACTATACTCCTTACACAACCAAGAGATTTTGTATGTTCAAACATCTAGAGTAGTTTTTCCTTATCATTTGCGGGTTCAATTACCTTTTTCTCAACATAAGGTGTATATCCTAGTTGTATTAAGACATTCCATGCATTTTGATGCTATGTGTTGTAGTTGTAGGGTGTGCACAATGGAAACTTAAATGTACCCATAGTGAAGGAAAAATATAACACAAGTATGAGAGATGTTCAAGCAAAAATACAACAAGAGACCCCCCTTATTTACTCAATCAAAGAACTCCCCCCCAAAAAAATGATTTGTCACTTTATATGTAGTGCAGTTACAAATTTCTGGATTTCAATGCTTTTACAAATCCTCAAGAAATGAGCATGTTCTGAAAGTATACATTTAGTATAATTTCATATGAAATAAATAGCACCAATGCAAAGTACATGAAAAATCATGCACTTTCAAAAAAAGAATCAACTCGATATGAGGTCGTATGCAAAAGTTATGCAACTTTGAAGTTTGCAAAATGAGAATGGCGAGGAGTCCTCCTTGAGAATCAACAATTTCTGAAAAAATCCATGTGCCAAATTTTGAAACCATCTTCATCAATGTGTAGAGCACAAAAAATAGCCCAAATAAAAAAATGCATTGAAAACGAAGTTGTGGAACCCGAATTATGAGCATTCAAAGTTGACCTTCATAAATCAGTGCATCAATAGAGAGGGAGTATAAAAATCTTCAAAAAAAATCACCAAATTTAGCAAGACTTCTACCAAAGTTAGCAGTCCGCCAAATTTAGATGTCCACCAACTAGTTTAAAACTCCACCAAATGTAGCACCCCACTAGCTAAATTTAGCACTTCGCCAATTTAGCTATCCGCTAAAATTACCTCCAAATTTAATGGTTTTGAGATTTATATATATATTTTTTAATTTAAAAAATATTAAAATATTATTAAAAGTTTCAACATATATTTTGGAAAAAGTGTCGATGGAATTAAAAAATTATGTTTTTTAATTAAAAACATTAAATGGCTGAAGAAATAAATAAATGGGGTGCACTTTTTTAAAAAGTTATAATTAATATTGTAAAAAAATATTAAAAAACTTTTTAAAAAGTCAAAAAAATAGGTGGGCATTTTATAAATCCGTCGACAAATTTTCAGATTTCAGATATTTTAATATTGAGAAATATTAAAAAAATAATAAAAATGTTAGCAATATTAAATGATGGGCGAACTTTAAAAAAAAAGTTATATTTTTTAATATTCAAAAGCTTTAAAAATTGGCAGATTTAAATGCTTTTGATTCTTTTTAACATTTAAAAAATATTAAACAAATTAAAAAGTTTATAAAAAACTTTATAAAATAAAATAAAATTATATTTAAGCCTGAAGGCTGAGAATATTTGTAGTGTTGGGCACGCTTGCACATTGCACAAGCTCTGTTGTACGTTGCACAGGAAGTACCTACGCAAGTACTATGCAAGTTTGTTTTAATTTTTGTGTTTTTTAAAAAATTTCAATGAAAATTTTAATTTGTTTTTTTGTTTTGAAATTTCAATGAAATTTTAATTTTTTCAATTTTTTATTTTTTATTTTTTAAAAAATACAATATAGTTTTTTTTTTTTATATATACAATTGGGGTGTCCCCGCAACCCAGTCCAATGATTCAGCAACTTGTATCTTGGGTACCTAGGGCAAGCTAGGGCGATACTAGTCCCTTGCAGGTGAGATCCCCTGCCCGCAAGAAGTCTCACCTCTTAAACCTGAGAGCAGAGTCGAACCTGAGACCAATGGGGAGCAAACCCACTAAAAAATACAATATAGGGGAGAAGACCTAGTTATCGCCCCACATTGAATAACCACCACCTCCATGCTCACTTAACCCCCCCAAAAAAAATTCACTTTGATCCATTAAAAAACTTTATTTTATTGAATAACTAATTACAAAAACACCAATAGCCGCTCATTAAGTGCTAAAGTGAATGATTTAAGTGGATTTTAAGTGCTAAAACAACTATAATTGATTGAAATTAGAGCAGGCGGCTATTGGGACAGCCCTCTAAAAGGTGACTTTTGACCTCCGCGTGCATATCCAATGCTCCCACACTTGATCGAATTGCCTAGAAGCTGAAACCTTAGTTATAAGCACTTAACTCATGAGCGAAAAAAACCCATAATTTTTTTTTTCAATTCGATGTACGGTTTGAATTCTACAATTGCACGAAGTTAGCCCTAGTGGATACTGGGTCTTCTCCCCTAGTTGCATAAATGTATTCTTTACAAATAAATTTATTGAATTTTGTAGATTTAAAAAAAAAAAACAAAAAAAAGATATTTTTTTTTGCAAATTTTAAAAACAAAATATATATATAAAATGTATTTTTAAATCAAAATTTTTTAAAATCAAAAAATAGATATTTAAAAAAAAAACAAATTGTAAATGCTTGGTCTAGACCTACTCCAACATGATCAAACAAACCAATGTTAGTCAATAAACAAATCTATAACAAACATTTCCCATGCAATTCATTTAAACACAATGAACAAGAAACAAAGCAAAGCTAATCAAATGAAAGTTAATAAATCTTATTCAAAACATTCAAACCAGCATCCGACAGGGGAATTGGTGCTTCTTTGACGTGGAAAGAAGCCCTTTCCCAATTCCTTGCAAAAGCTTGATGATGATTGTGTGCTCCTTGATGAAATTTGTCAATAAGCTAGCTAAGATTGATGAAAACTATGAGAACTTAGATGAAAATATGGATGAACTTTCTCAAAATTTGTAGATAATAATCTTGCATGAAATTGTGGATCCCAAATCAATAGAGAAGTCATCTATTTATAGGAAAGAAGGATGGAGGAATGAGAAATATGAAGAATGTGGGATTAAAGATAGACCAATGGCATTGTGCCACTTGTCAACATGCTATTGAAGAGAGGTGGAGCATATTTTGAACAATGTGCAAGTTAATGCATATAGGTGGAATTTGAAATTCAAAAGATGGCTTATGGAGGAAGAGTTGTAAGATAAGTTAATGCCAAGTTGGCTCAAGAAAAAGGACATGTAAGAGCCATAAATGTCATGTTGGAGGACAAAGTCCTTAAGGAGGGAGATTTCAAATTGATGGAATATTCCAAAGAGATGTCATTTTTTAATGGAAATAGAGGAATTAATAAATCAAATAAATTGATTTATATGTGCAAGTTGCAAAAGCTAGAGGATTTGAGGATTTAGGAGTTAATTAATTTGTGATTAATTAACTTTAGATGGAATTAGTTGATATGACATTTGATTTAGATTTTTAGATTTATTTAAATCAAATGAGAGGATAATGAACATTAGTAATTTAATCAAATAAAGTTCGATTTATTCAATTAAATGAAGAACATTAGATTTAATCAAATAAAGATGATTTATTTAATTAAAAGAGATGACATTAGGATTTAATTAAATAAAATGATTTATTTATTTAAAAGAAGATGAGATTTAATCAAATACAGTTGATTTATTTAATTAAAAGAGGAATTTTGATGAATTAATTAAATAAGGATTATTCAATTAATTGGTTAGTAAAGAAGTGATTCAAGAAGAATTGATGTTAGTGAATCAGGATCAAGTGCACGATATCAATTAGGATAATTTGAACGTCTATACAAATAAAATAAAATATTTTATTTTAAAACAAAAATATATATTTTTTATTTTAAAATAAAAAGTATTATTTTCTAAAATAATTTGTTCATGGGGCCAAATGGCTTCTTGGACAAAAAAATTGCCTTACCTAGCAATTTTGTTCAAAATCGACTATCAACGATTTTATGGTTTTTGGGCCTTCTTAGCACGATGGCAGGGTCGGATTTGACCCAAAATGCTCTGAAATGATGGCTCTTTGTTGGATCTGGCAGTGAACCTCCCGCTTCAAATTGTTGCAGATCTAGTCTTTGATGTTTGTTTCAAGAAAAATAAATGTCAGATCTGAAAGTTTTAGTTGGTCTAGACTCAATGGTGAGCTCAAAATCTCTCCAAGAAGCTTCAAAATACCTATAAATGACAATTCAATATATGAACCCCCCAGAAACTGATATTTTTTCACACCTTTCTGATTCTCCAAATCATCCAAGGATGCAAGAGAAGAGCATACTCAATTTTTGAAAAAAAAAAAGCTCAATACTCTCAAATTTTCTAAAGGATTGCTAACCCCCAACTAAAATTTGGCTATGATACCATGTGAGATTTGCTAACTAGCCTACCTAGGAATCTAATGACTAAAGGAAAGCAAAACTAGAAATATAATGAGGAATAAATTATATTCCTCTCAAGAATGCAAAGCTATATTCAGCTTGAGAATTGAGATTATAAAGGAAATGCCTTGGTTATATAGGCCAAGGGGAGAGATAGTTGCAACCAAATTATGACAAGTGTTGGCATCCTATGAGTTGCGACAACTCATGTCATTAAAGGCTCAACCACCTTATCCCTGTGTAAAGTTAAGCTAGTGTGAAAAGTACTTTAGTGGAGAACTAGCTAAGAAATGAACTAGTTAGATAAAGTACCCCTTTCACACTAACACTTGGGATTCTCAACTATCCCCAAATTGACTCCCTCAACATCAAATTTGTGAGTTGATTCATTTTTTTTCTTGTAACAGTCTCAATTATCGAACATCTTCTCTAACACAATTGACCCTTTGGGAATAGTATTTTTCTTCATTTGCACTACCTCATTCCCAAACAGAGTTTCTTTTACATCCTCAATTTCAACCATTGATTTCCAATTAGTGAATTGATCCTCAAACTCGTCCATATCATTTAATAACCTATAAATTTATTTATCATTGTTAAAAACTTACCAACTACATCTATTTTTTGGTATGGTGGGCCTCACTAAGACCTCAATTCTCTATTAAAATAAAGGGAGATCCACACTTGAATCATACCTTGACACTATAATAGCAAGTACATCAACCTTTGCATTTTCACCTTTATCTATCCATTCAATTCCAATGGAATCAAACACCTTTATGTTATCCTAAACAATATTCATGTACATTATAAGTCTTTTCTCGTTAGCTATAAAGTTTCCTTTTACTTGATGGTGTGAATATTAAGTCTTGTACCTAGTAATTTATCTCACTAGGGAATTAGGGTACATATTCACACATTAAGTTTACTTAGGATATAAGATTCTTTCTAGAAGTCTTAGTTGGATTTTCTAGAACTTATCTTATCTAGCTTTATGCATCATTTCCTAAGTAGTTAGTTTGTTAGTCATCTCATGTCATAGGATTAAGACATGTGTCACAATCATGTTCAATCTTATTCCTCACCTTGCCTATTTAAGGAAGGTCATTGTACACATGTGTAACATACTTCATACCTCATCATCATTTTGATAGGTCTTAATATCAAGAAAGCTCTTATTCTTGCATACTCTCTTGTAGAAGGTTTTCCTTGTTTTTCCAGGTGGTCTTGGCTATTGAGCTAATCTTCAACTCTTACATGGTATCAAAGCCAAGCCTTTCAAAAACATTCTTAGATCTGAGGTTTGAGCTATTTCTAGTGAGATATCTAGGTTATTTTTAGTAAAGTTGAGTATGATCTTGCCTTGCACCATATGGTGAACCTAGGAATCAAAAAAACTTGAAAAAATACCATATTTGAGGTGTCTCTATATGTGGGTTTTCATGGCAGGTCACTTTTGGCTCATGTTGGAGGAAATATGAGCTCAAATTTGAGTTAAAGGCAATTGAGAAAATCAAGATCAACTTTTTTTCGCCTAAATTTGACATTTTTGGCCAAAGTTATGAGAGTTTAAAGATTTGCAAGATATGGAGGTTGCAGATCTTTCGGTGCATTTTCACCCTATTAGACCTCGCCATCATCTTTAGAGGCCCCAAGAGACGAAGATCGATATAAAATATTCCTATGTTCAGCATCGACTATTCGTGAGGAAATTTTATTTTACCCAGGGTGGTCATACAACCCCCAAGTATGGTACGACCTTTTCTAATTTCATAGAAAAACATTTATTCATTCTACAAAATATTGGGCTAAATATTTATGAAAAAAATTTGGGCATATAAAGTTGTGGGGCAATTTTTTAAATATTTGATGGTAGATTAATATATTATATTGGGGTTAATATTTCCATGGGATTATATTTTTGGTGGATATATTACGTTTTCTAAGGATAGCAGAAAGCATTAATTTCTCTAGCCAGTCCGTGCATACTCTTGTCGCCCTTTATTTTTTGTTTGTTGTCCTTGATCATTGGCTAACATTCATTTCTACCAGCTTTGTTCTCCATCAGCTTCTCTTCATTGTTGTCTTGTCAGTACTAGCGAGTACGTTTTGCAAGTTATATCCCATAAGGTCGACATTTGCACACTTTTATTGGTCATCAAACTTTGTGTTTTTTTCGGCCACATAGTCCCATCATCATCAACATCCATCGGCGTCACCCATACCCCAAATCTGTAGTGATTAATATTTTTGTTAGCCTTAAAAGTTTTTCACCGTAGGTTTTATATAAAGTTTGATTTATATTTAAACTTTGGTTTAATCATTAAAAAAGAAGTTGAGCATATATTGTTAAGCCCTGGTCATATAAAGCGTCAAGCGCTATATCATTTGGAGAGTGGCACGTCAGAGGTGCCACCTCCCTTCCACCTATGCTTAGCCCTGTCACCACCAATGGCGGGCTTAATTTTTTTATTTTTTCCCTTGCTACAGACATGCTCATGTGGAGGACCGAGGGTCTACTTGAAGGGGCTAATTTTTTGCCCCTCATTATCCTGCAGGTGCCCAAAACAATAGTTTTTTTCAATTTTACATAACATTTTGCCACGATCTCAAAATTCTACAAACGAGATATAGGAAGAAAGCTAGTTCCACATGCTTCACAATGGTGTAGGTCTTTTTGCTAGATTTTGGTGCAAGTACAAATTATTAGCAACTAAAGTCAGATCTCCCCTTTAGACCTTCGAGCTCATAACTTTCTACCAGTTTCTTTGATTTTGTTGATTCAAGTTGCATTTGGAAGGTATGTAGGAGCTCTTTCATTTGGTTCATGTACTTTTTTTGGATTTATCCCCAAGTGTGATTTATTCAAAAATTTGCATATTTGCTTTCTGCTCCATGACTTGGACATCCTGTCTCCTTGAGAAGTTATGTTTGTGGGGGGACTTTATTTTCAGTTGTATTTTCAGTTTTGGGAGTTTCTAATTGTTGTTGAAGGTTAATGTATTTATAATTTTGGAGATCTATCATAGTTCATTATGGGGTTTTCATTTCATCCTTCTTTGATTATGTTATAAAGGGGAAGATATAAACAATGGAGAGATTGTATAATAAACCATCTCCAATCACTTCAATTGTTGCCACATTTGTATGATTTTGTTCCCCCTCCAGATAAAGGTATCCAAAAAATTTCTTAGAGTTGCATAAGGTATGGTGTCTTAGAGGTTATTGCAATGCATGTTGATGGTGACATTTTGAAAGCTATTAATCATTTTGATTGTCCTCATACTCTTTGGACTAAAATTTGGGAGGTATATGGAGATCCAGATACTCCACCATTCCCAGATGATCATGTTTCAAAATTTCATGTGCCTCTTCATTCTTCAGATAAGATACCCCATGATCATGCTACTATGCAAGAGTTTAAAGTTTTGGAATGCTTTGAATATTTAGATGAGGATAATAAGGTTTCTTCATATGCTCCTTCTCCATCAAAGATAATTGTTGTACATTCACCTTTAGTGAGTCCTTGTGTAGAGTCATTGATTGAGGCTTCCATCATTCACGTTTAGCAGGACCATTCATTTTATATTGATGGTTCATTGAGAACTTCAAGTGATTCATTACAGCAAGTATCTCATTGTCTTCCTGATTAGGATTCCTATCTATCAAACATTTCATCCTTGTTTGTGGAGTCTCACATTTCAAATTTGGAGGACACTTTTGAGGGGTTAACTCTCCTGTTTGATGGCACTCATTGCACAACTGTTGTCAAACCATCATTGTCTTTGGATATTGTTCAACATCAATTTTCACATAGTCTTGGTTTATCACCTTCTTTGATTGGGCATGCACCTGATTTGATTGTGGCATCTTCATCTTCAGTAGACAAGGAGACACGTGAGTATTTTTTAGAGACATCATCATCAGACATATTCATGCTTCGTTCTTTCAATTCCTATCTAGAATGGGAAGTATACTTGGTTTTGTTTCTTTTGAAATGGAGACAAGTTTTTTGTCAACATTGGATCATGTTTTGTCTTCAGGAACTTACCATTTTTGTAGGTGATTACACATTGTGGGGGGGCTACATAGTCTCTCTCTTTCCCTCTTATGGGGCGGCTATTGATTGTAATATATCTATGTGATGGATGGTGTAATTAGGGGGTATCATGGAGTCCTCCATCCTTCCTCGCATGATTTTTTCTTTTCTCTCTTTTGGAGAGGAGTTTTGTCCCATTGGGTTTTCTCCTTTTCTCCAGTTGTGAGAGATTTCTTTGCATTTGTACATGGGTTCCTAACATGGCCTAGTAGTCAGTACCCATATTTGCATATTTTTGCATCATTTGCATAATAATCTTCTCCCTAAGTTGCACTTAATGGGGGGTGTTGGTGTGAATATTAAGTCTTGTACCCAGTAATTTATCTCACTAGGGAATTAGGGGACAAAACCACATGTTAATTTTACTTAGGATATAAGATTCTTTTTAGAAGTCTTAGTTGGCTTTTCTAGAACTTATCTTATCTAGCTTTATGCATCATTTCCTAGGTAGTTATTTTGTTAGTCATCTCATGTCATAGGATTAAGACACATGTCATAATCATGTTCAATCCTATTCCTCACCTTTCCTATATAAGGAAGGTGATTGTACACATATGTAGCATACTTCATACCTCATTAGCATTTTGATAGGTCTTAATATCAAGCAAGCTCATATTCTTGCATACTCTCTTGAAGGTTTTCATTATTTTTGCAGGTGGTCTTGGGTATTAGCTAATCTTCAGCTCTTACATTACTTACTACACTAGATTCTCAAAATCTCCACAGATATGCATACATTTAACTCTATTTTTGTAAGCTATATTTAATCCCAACAAAAAATCCTCATACTCAAAAATGTTGTTAGTACATTAGAAATCCAACCTAAATGAGAACTTACATTCTAAACCATTTGGAGAAATTGGGACTATTTTAACATTGCTACCTTCTCTTGAGAAAGATTCATCAAATAACATAGTCAAAAGACCATCTTTCAACTCTTTATTAGTAACTAGTAGAGTAGGGGCAGTCATCTCATCACAAAAACCTATCATACGATCGATCAATAACATAAAAAAACATAGCTTCTAATCTCTCTTTGGTTTCAAATAAAAATTACAATGCAAAGACATTTATGTGCATGTATATTTATATATGTGTGTGTGTGTATTCTAAAAGATATATATATATATATAATATGATTGTATATATTTATGTAGAATCAGAAAATAAGAGGTTTGTATATGTTTTCTTCAGGAAAATACAAATTCTAATTGGGTTTTCTACTGAAAAACAAAGTTTATTTGAGTTTTCGACAGGAAAACAAATTCTGATTGAGATTTCTACAAAAATACAATATACCATTTCAAAGCAATATTCTTCTGAAAGTAAATTAAATCCAAACAAAATGATTCATTCATGCGCACATCTGGAATATAAATTTCATGAAAATAAATAATTAAAAACCTGGAGTCCAATGCTAATCTGAAAAATTTGCTCTGATTCAGTTGTCCTTTCTTGTTCTATTCTTCTTTTCTCAATTTCACCCAATTCAACCATTCTTGCCTTGCTTTCAAATTTGTTTTCAAAGAAAAATGAATAAGATGAAAGAAAATAATAAACTCTTGAATGCATGCTCTTGTTGAGAATTAAAGAGTTTGATAAACTTTTATTTACTTTCTCCAACTTTTTTTTGCTTTTTTTTTCTTTATTTTGCTTTGTTTTCTATCTTATCACTTTGCTTTCAAAAATCTTCCTATATTTCAGTTTATTTTAACTTTTCTAATAAATCTGATTTTAAAATAAAGCAAAATTTGTTTCCATGCAAACATTATCCTCAGTTTTATAAAATCAATAACATCTTAATCTTCAAATAAAACATTAATTAAAAATATACTAAACTAATTATTTTATTTATACGCATTTAATTTACCACTTATTAATTTAAATAAACATTGCATAGTAAAACAATATAAACAATTAATTAAATAACCTCCTAAATGTAATTTTATATGATTACTAAGTGGTGTGTGCTTGTGAGAGAATCTGTTCCAACTTAACCCTGCCAGGTGGCTAACCTCCTCTACCTCAACCACACTCTTGGTCTTCGAAAAACCTGCATCTCATATAAACTCAGGCACCCATTAATAGATTAGTGTCCAAAATATAAATCAAAGAAATACATATTATTCTAATACATCATTCTCTATGTTACATCTTAATAATCATCACATTTCATTTTATTGAAATAAAATATCATCCATTGTATTTCATCTTTCAAATAAAATAAGCATTCACCTAATTCCTTATTCAAATTTCACAAAAATTATTCTACCACACACTTTTATTCATGTTCCAGTTCCATATAAAGTAAAATCAAACATCATCCAAGTCTAAGTCGTGACATACAACGCAAAGGAATTGTGGCATAAGATAAATTTGTTTGTATGCTTCCACCAATGGAAGTTTCCCACTTATGTGATAATAAAATTCCCCACTTAAAAGTATAGTTACCATTGTGATGTCCATCAAGAAGACCTTGTTTGGGTAGCAACCAAATAGACCTCTATATTTCTTACTAGCCTAATAACATTCACCTCTCCAGAAACCATGACAAGGCATTTTCCATATGACTTAGACAATTGTAACCTAAAGTTATTCATTACTTGCAATGGTATGAAATTGTTGGATGATCTTGAATCAAGCATATAGTTGTGTAGTGTCCACCTATTTATGATCAACATAGTGTAGAAGGGGTCTATAGCTAGCTCGCTATTCACAACTAAAGCACCAAGGTACATATTTCCACAATATCCTCCACTGTCTTTTCTACTTCAATTAGGGTGTTGTTTAATGGTTCTTGCACAACATCTGAAATAAAAGAAATACCCCATGCTCTATGTTTTAGAATTTAAAAAGCCACAAAAAAGGAAAAGAAACTATTACCTGACTCAAAATCTCCCATATCAATCAGTGTATTGTGGTAGGGACATACTTGATGTTATGGTCACAATATTTGTAATTGGTATGCTTGAATTTACTTGATTAGAATAAGATAATTGAATTATCTCTTACTTTATTTCCATCTTGCACATTTGTAGGAACTTGGTTTGTAGACGTTTCCTTGTCCTTTCTAGAATATTTTGTAATTTTGGTCATGTTTCCATAAACAACATTGTTCAATTGCACAAGCTAGTATTGGACCTTGGGAATGTATTTTTGTTTTTTGTTTTTTTGTTATGGACTATTTCTCTTATTAGTAGACTTCTTTGATAGAATATTTTAATTTTCATCAACACTTATTTTATACTTACTATCATCAACCTTTTGGATTGCTAAATCTAATTTACCAACCCTTAGCTTATCCACCAAAATAGTTATATTTCTTAGTTGAATACCATTTTGTTCCTACACTATTGTTACATCAATGATGGATTTGATATCCTCATCTAAAGGTCTAGTCCTCTTATACCTCTATTGCATAAGAGACCTCACATGCTCAAATTCATGAGCTAGTAATTGATATGGCTGCAAACTAGGCTTGCTATCACATTGGAAAATTTGGTCATTCACATCAATACTATCATGACACATTGCATTATTTTCATGGCCATAGATAAACTCCTAAAATTGTTCAATTTTCTCCTCATAGTATTCAACAGTGCCCTCATCTCTTGGGAACTCCTCATCTCTAATTAAATAGAGTGTGACAACACAATTGAGAGGATCATGTGGAAGGAAACATGAACCACGCCATAAGTTATGATCTTGATAAAGTAAATTTTCTTTGCTCAAGCGGTCTAGTGTGTCATTTTCCTACTATTTTAAATTTGCATGTATTTGAGTAGCCCTTCCATTATGTTATTGGCATCTCTTGGACTAATCAGTGTTACATGTTTTATTATGCAATCTTTTCCCTTCATTTAAATGTGTGGATGCACCTCGAGGTAGTAGTCCCTTCTCATTTTTTTCCACCTTATAAGACAAATATTTCATGGCCCCCATTATTTGATCTAATTTATCTTCAATTGAGAGGGGTTTGTTCATAGCATCTATATCCGATTATGATAAATTAATATCAACACTTTTCAATTTCTTATATTGGATGCCCTCATGTGTCACTTTCAATTTTTATGGTTTTAGCATATGCATATCTAAGGATTTGAGGGTCCTTATCTCTCAAAGAGTATCCTATCTTAGAAATGAACACACCACAATAAAGCACAAAACACATAGATTCATTAGGCTTAAAATGTTAAGGTACCTTTCTCATGATAAGGATGAACCTAATGTTGAAGTCTATCACTGTTTTCATGATGCTCTTTTTGATGGAGGTGAGTTCATGGGTGTGAAACTTCACATCAATATTTTCCCCATACAACATTCTAAAAATAGAAAAAAAAAACTCTTCCTAAGAAGAAATATTGATGTTAGGTAGATTCTTGAGCCACTCCCTAGCACTCTCTGCCAAGGAATGTATAAACAACTTCATCATCACATCTTCATCCTCAATTTATACTCATTGATAATATTGATGAAGTATCTTAAGTCCTCTTCCCTGTCATTGTGTTTTTTCCTTGAAACTTTGGGACCTTCCCACTAATATCACTAGGAATGGGATTGGGGTAACTTGAGATACCAATAAAATCAAATTGTATATATATTTCTACCCCTAAAGGTTGGCTGATACGTGTAAACCTATGAGCCTATCTACAATAATTACCCCTCACATTTTGTACTATATTTTGATCTTGAGGTGTCTGTTAATTTTGTTTTTGATTATACACTTGCCAATTATGAATATTTTGTGCATTTTTCTAGTTACATGTTTGCTGGTTTTTTTGGTGGGTAGTCTGAGCATGAGCCTAAGTTAGATAATCAGTTTCATCTTGTAATTCTTTCCTTGTTCTCCTAGTTTGTTCTAATAGGTATAACTCTTCATCTAAGATTCTTTTCCTTTTACTAGCATCATTTTGAATTTTCTAATCAACATCATGGAAAGCTTGATCAAATTGATAATGTTGGAAACTAGTGGGTGAGCATTGATGTTGGTCAATTTAGTGAGCATCTTTACTTGGTTTTCCCATTAAAACTTTGTTTCTCCTTACATCATATTCATCCACATATATGTTCCTACTTTTGATCAATCAATCATCTACATCATTTGAGGTATATTGGTACTGGTCCCTTGAGTCACTGAAGGCATTACCTATGCTTGATGTACTTAATCTTTTTGTGTCACTAAAATCAAGAGTTTTGTCTCCATATTTTATTTTTTATTTACCACATTGATTTATTATATTACCTGCATTATTTCCTTGTGTATGTTACTCATCTCTTTGCCTTCTTTGATCCATGGTAAGAAAAAATCAATGAAACTGGCTTCTTTATAGTGGAGTCTCCACTACCTAAGGGAGATATTATTTTCTTAAAATTACACTTACTAATGTGATCCAAAATAACTATTGCAAAACACCTTTTAAATTTTAAACTTTGCAAATGATGTAAGCAATTTTAGCAGCTACTAGTCCCTAACAACAATACCAATTTTTTGGGTTCTAAAAAATGATGCTTCACTTCCTAGAACTAAATCTCACTTACAAGTCCAAGGATTTCATCAAAAAACAATGAGGATTTAAGGCCAACTTAATGATAGTGAGTTATCTTTCCTACTCTTCAAACTCAACTTAGATCTAGGAAGGTATTCCTATGTGTATACCTTAATAAACCTATATTAAAATCACGTAAAAAAGGCAACTAAAAAATAGTTGCAACCAAACCCAACTGCATTCTTAACCCAAAATGGTGTCACTAAGTTAAGAAAATTGTGTTGCATATAACCCCTATTTAGCTAATAATATTATGGAAGCATAATCCACATGAGGTGAATTCAATTCATAGACCCCTAATGATAGAACCCTAGTTATACTTTATGGTTATGAATACACAAAAGGGCCTACTAGTAGACTATTAATTTGTGTATGTTCAAATGATTTGAGATTGGTCAAATGGTTCCAAATTGGTGTATATTCATTAGACTTAGAGTCATCGATAGTAGCAAAGAAAAAAATGATATGAAACATAAAAGAGTTGATCCTGACACACATACCATTAAAATATACTTATCATACATAGAACATACTTAGTTATTTAGGATTTGACAACATTAATCCATATGAATTGAACAAATAATTATTCTAATAATTGTAATATTTAAAAATGTTGTCACATTTTCAAATGCTTAATACAATTGTGTCTAAAAATGTGACAAGAGAAAACCCTTAAAATGGTCATATTTCCCTAAAGAGATATTAACAGTCTAGAGAAATTCATTGCATAATACTTGTAGTGTGTTATTTTATAATTGTTTTAATACTTCATTGACTTTTTACAATGAGATATGGCATAATTGAAACCCTAGAAGGTCTTGGTGGCCATACAAGAATATGAAAAACTAAACAACAACCAATCCCCCACCAAATGATTCACCAATGCCAAATATATATGTAGGGCATGAAACCATAACTTGTTGTGCTATAACAATATCAAATGCATGAATAGGAATTAATCTCACCCAAAATGGGTGTCTTAGACCAAAGGAAGGGACTGACATCAAATTTAGGTAGTTGGGTGACCTCCTTTATCACTTAAACAATAAGTATACTCGACAAGCTTGATGTGACCACCAAGAAGCATAAAATAATTATTTTGACCCCTCCCATACTCTTGCATTGATGATCCATAGGTTTGAGTGCAAGAATGAGTGAAAAAAACCATGAAATCCACTAAAATAATGTCTTGGAGGGGCCACTCTGATAAAAAAATGGTCTAAAAATCATGAATGAGACATGGGTGCCATATTTCTTCTTGGATCTATGCAAAAATGCATTTAAAATTTTCATGGGGGATCATGGATCAATGCTTCATAATTGTAGTAGTGGTTGCACATTAATGGCCTTGCAAAGGGAGTTGGTGGAGAAAATGATGAGTATCGACAAAGAAACAAGTCCCAAGAACCAGTCAAAACTCTCATGGTCACCTAGCCTACCATGTTCCTTAACTTATTCTCACACAGTATGTTCACATGAACATACCCACAAACCTCCACCTTTGTGGAGATTTGATGCGCTAGTGAACTTCACTAAGTAACACTTTTAAAATGACCAATGTACTTACCCTTTTCCTCTTTATCCTTTAGGGAAAGTCACCCTTCCACTTATTATTCCTTTTTTTCTCTTTATTGGCCTATGTATTTTACCATTCTTTTTTTATTTTCCTTCCTGCATTTGGCCTTTATGGAAATTAGACCTCCATAAAAACATTGTAAAGATTTGACCCCTATCAAGGTGTTTCTAGACATCCCAAAAAAATTCACAAGGTCCTAAATACCCTTGGATTCCCATGAAACCCCTTACTATGGGATATCATCCTCCATAGGGTCCATGTGGTAACTTAATGTCGATCTAAACATTGCAGAGTTATGGTCTCCATCTAAACCTTTTGGAAAGTTGGTCACCATTGGGAATTTGCGGAAGATTGGATTCCATTAGGCCTTTATGGAATATCAATCTCCATCATGCCTTTGCAAGAATTTTATCGTTATTATTCCCCCTAGGAACTTGATTGAAATTTGAACTACACGTATTGAACAATGGACCAGTTCACTTACCATTTTTTGTAAAACCCCAACCTTAGCTCAATTTAACTATTTGCAGAGGTCTTAGGCCTTATTGAACTTTATGGATGATCCAATTCCAATTGAACCTCGTGTTCAAAATTAACCATTTCTACCTTCTTCCTTTTTAGAATTTGTAAAAACTCGACCTACTATTGAAACACACCTTGGAACTGGTTGAAAATATTGGATTGATTCAATAGTAAAAATTTACAAAAGGCCTATTGGAGACCTAAAACTCACAAGTGGGTAACTTAGCCAATTTTTACCTAATTTTCCAAAAAATTGAACTAGGGATATCTATTTGGATGGTCTACAAGTTGGAATACTTGTAGATCACCACACAAAAAATTTCAAGATTTTTAAATTTGGGTAACTAACTAAGGTGAAGGGAATGGAAAAACACAAACTAGAAGCACCTAACATGATTACCCATATAAAAACACTCTCAAATTGATTATCAATGATGGATTATACTACATAGACACAAAAAGGAAGGGGATCAAGAAAAAAAATGAAAACACAAATTTGAGTCCCAACATACTCCTCCATAGCCAATAAACAAAGAAGATCCAATTTGTGAAGTACACTTGTTGAATAAAGAGGTTGACACTTTGGTTCACACTGAACAAGCAACACAATACAAGAGGAAGTAGAAAAAGGTAGAAAGGGGTATTGATGATTCCAATAAAGGAAATATGGAATAAGTACAATATGATTCTCTTCATGAACAAACATAACAATAAGCACAAGAGGAAGTTCATGAAGAACAAGTATTAGTTGAAAAACCAAGATCTTCCTTAAGGCAACAAGAAAAAAAAGTTGAACAATAGTTGCAAATGGAAAGGATGGAAAGTGACATCCTAGATTGGTTATCAAGTGATACCCCAAGTTGAATTGATTGCTCTTGATTTTAAAATCCTTTTTCAATGAATAGAAACACCAAAACTGAAAAGAAAGGCTAGTGTTATGTTTTTATTAGGAGAGATCCTACTAGTTTAAAAACTACACAAGTTTCCACCCTTTTGGTCCAAAAAAATAAGGGTGAGGTGACACTCTCAAACTACCAAATATCCATTGTTGACCTAGGGTATTCCACTAGAGAGAAAAAGCTTGCAGAACTAAGAGCTAATATGGAAGCAACTACATCTAGAATGAAAAAAGATGGTGCAGTCAAGGTAGGAGGGTCCAATGAAGGACCGTCTAGCCTTGCAGCCTAAAACAATTAACACAACCACATGAATTCAATAGAAACTCATAGCAATTTAGAAAAAAGATAACCGATACTCAAGAACACATGACACAAGATATATCCTAGGAAATCCCCCAAGGGGAAAAACCCAGCCTTCAAAGCACATTCATCATTATATTAGAATCTCAAAACTCATTACACAAGCCTCTAGGGCTTTACAGATGCTAGGTTGAAGCCCAATGTTTATAAATAATTCATACAATAACATTCTTCCATCGACTCTTTCTTTCACTTCTCAAATTCTCTGGTTTGTGATCTTCCCGAATCAAAACAATTTGTCACCGTGCTTCATAACTTCCTACTTTTGATCATGTGCCTCCTACTGATGATTAGAAATAATCCTTTTCCTCTCATTTATATCCTTCACAAGTCTTCATGACATTATCAAGTCGGCCTTATTGCAATGGCTAGTAAGCTAATGTGTAGACTCAAATAGGTCGGCCCCAAACATAAGGTATTGCTCTGCAAGTCACGAAATTGCTCTGCAAAATAATTAGACTTCACTGAACACTATTGGCTCCTCACTATGAACATAGGTAATCTTTTGATAATGATATCTCTTCAAGAACAAACCCAAATGATCTAAATTTATGATATGTCATAGCTCATGGTTTCTAGTAACTAATTCCAGCTCTGCAACCTCTAACAATTAAAGGGGATAAAATGCGGTAATCTCAAATGTGCTTCCCTAGCACTCTGCAACTTACTGTCAATTGTCTCAATTGTTCTAGATGCTTCCAGATGCTCCTGCATCATACTCTTGGGGTTATTTGAAAAGTGAACCTCTTCACTTTGGTCTATATTGTGTCAAGTTCAATTTTGTCTCTTTGAATTGGTTTGGCAATCTGTCCATAGGTACTTGCAACTGCCTCAAGGTCAGTGTTTTGTTCAAGTCCACCCTGCAAAACTGCCTCAAGTGTAATATGGATTTGGTGCTCTACTTGCAAGCCTTACACTGCCTCAATGATTAGCGGTTTGAACAAGTCTTCTCCACTAGTTGCCTCAAATTCTTTATCTTGTCAAGGTCTAGGTTTAGTGGTCTACTTATAAGTCTTGTACTGCCTCAATGATCGACAGTTTGAGCAAGTCTTCTCTGCAAGTTTCCCCAAGATTATTATCTTCTTTAATAAATTAAGAGTTAATCAATACATACTTGTATCCTCTGGAACAATCATGTGACTTCCTTGATTCATCAATACAATTTATGAATTTCGTCTGCAACACTTTCTGATCTCTGGTTCTAGATGCATTTCCTTCACACACACATCAAAATATTATAGTTTGTTTTCTACATATACTATTCCTATACTTTTCCCTATCTCTTTATCCCCCTTTACTTCACTCTGGTACATAAGCTTTCTCTTCTAGTAGAATATCATGTTCGTTCCTCTTTCTCTGAAATATAATTTCTTTTCCTATTATGCTTCACACTGGCTCACACAAACTTTCTCTTGCACTGCTTTCTCAGGTGATTTTACACAAACTTGCTCTGGTTTCTCAGATGTTCAATTTACAACATAATTCTCCTTAAGATCAATGCTTCACCTTCTTCTAGTTTCTCTATCAAATCTAATGCCTCAAAAGGTTCATCTTCCTCTGCATAAACTACCTTTGTATCAACGGGCTCTTCTTGCTCTGCACAAAATATCTCTGTATTATTTACTACTTCTCGTTCATTAGCTTCTCCGGAAGTGGGTTCTTGATGACATTTAGTGCTTGATTCTTTTCTCCTCCAAACTTGAAAACAGGTTCTTCTGAATGGTCTACTATCAAATTTTATTTTGTATCCTTCACTGTGATAATAATTATGACTCATAATTTCTCCCTCTGTAGTTTGAATTTTTGTCCTTGTTCTACTCTGCATAAGGTCTTCCTTCTCTATATCTTGATCCCTCTTTCCCTCCAATGTATGAATACATCCATCTGTACAACCTTCTAAACATACAAGTAGCATGTTTCCATTTTGCTCCATCAATCCATCCTTAATCCATCTGCATACAATCTTTCATAGGATTTCTCCTTCTCATTTTATCGCAACATATCTTTTCAGAATGATTCCTCAATCCATAAGACTTACAAGGGTGTAGATCCGAACATAATTCATTTTCATGTCCATATCTATTACAATGAGAATAATACATACCTCTTCTTCCCTTATTTGAATTGTTTGAAATTGTAACATCCTTACCTTTGTCATATCCTAGGCCTTCACTTCTTGATCTTATTATTGGTTCAATAGGTTTCGTAATTCCTTGTTGATGCTTTCCCAATCCTTTTCCATATCCCATTCTCTACATGATTTTGAAGCCAATTCCATCACCAACAACTACAAGTTCAGTTACACTATCATCTTCTTCATCACTTTCTAAAGAAGTTCCTGCAACATCACACAAATCATTAGTATCACAAGAAACATCACAAAGTTCAGGCTTAGATCTCAGGTTTTCATTCTCTTATTTGCATGCTACAAGCGACTATTCCAACTGTTTAACATGTTCCTTCAAGTCAGCTATTTCATTCTTTTGTAGGTTGTTCTCCTTGTTCAACTCTTTCAAACTTTCCTCTAGATCTTTGTTCCTCTTTTCCACCTTTACAAACAACTTGAATCTGTCTTCCAATTCTGCAATTCTCTTTTCAACATCTTCAAACAACTTCATATTTGTTTCTAATTTTTCATTCCTTCCTTTTACATTTTTTAATTCTTCTTCAAGAGCATCATATTTATCTTCTCCTACTTCCTTCATCATTTTCATCAATTATGAATTACACTTCTTGATTTTGCACAATTCTTCTTCTAGAGTATCTCTTTCACATATCAGGGTTTCATTTTCTTTCTTCATCCTCTTTTCAAATTTACCCATTGAAATAAATCAAATGAACAACTAAATTTGAAAAGATTACTCGAATCTTTCTCACCTTGATCTTTCTTCTGTGATGAAACTTGTTACTTCTAGGGTTTCACACTTCTCCAACATGTTCTATCCTCTCAATAGGTACACAATAATCCCAATAGATTTGCAACCAACTCTGATACCACTTGATGTAGTCAAGGTAGGAGGGTCTAATGAAGGATTGTATAGCCTTGCAACCTTAAACAATTAACAACACAACCACATGAATGCAATAGAAACTCATAGAAATTTAGCAGAAAGATAACCGGTACTCAAGAACACATGGCACAAGATATATCCTAGGAAAACCCCCAATCAGAAAAACCCAACCTTCAAAGTGCATTCGTCATTACATTAGAATCTCAAAACTCATTACATAGGCCTCTAGGGCTTTATAGATGCTAGGCCAAATCCCAATGTTTACAAATAATTCATACAATAACATTCGTCCATTGACTCTTTCTTTTACTTCTCAAATTCTTTGATCTGTGATCTTTCTGGATCAAAACAATTTGTCACCATGCTTCATACCTTCCTGCTATTGATTTTGTGCCTCTCGTTGATGATTAGAAACAATCCTTCTCCTCTCATTTATATCCTTCACAAGTCTTCATGACATTATCAAGTCAGCCTTATTACAACGACTAGTAAGGTAATGTGTAGACTCAAATAGGTTAGCCCCAAACATAAGGCATTGCTCCACAAGTCACAAAATGGCTCTGCAAACCAATTAGACTTCACCGAACATTCTTGGCTCCTCGCTGTGAACACAAGTAATCTTCTGATAATGATATCTCTTCAGGAACAAACCCAAATGATCTAAATTCCTAATATGTCATAGCTCACAGTGTCTAGTAACTAATTCCAACTCCGCAACCTCTAACAATTAAATGTGATGAAATGCAGTAATCTCCAATGTGCTTCCCTTGCACTCTGCAACTTACTGTCAACAGTCTCAATTGTTTTGAATGCTTCCAGATGCTCATGCATCAAAAGATAAGAAGAAAAAGAAAGAATTGAAGTACCAAGTAGCATAGTTGCAAGGATACCATAAAGAAACTAATTGGTCTAGACCAAACTATAGAGAAACTACCTTCCCATCTAGTTATCCTATCTCAAGATGAGATAAATTCCTTAGATAAAATGAAGAATGTTAGTGGTGTGATTGAAAAATGGATAAAAGAAATGATACTAAAACAAGAAGAAACATTGAAACTTGTTTCTACCAAATGGGGTGAAGTGTTAAAATTAGAAGGCAAGACGGTCAAGCTCAAGGATAATTGTAAGAACAGACTTGAGAAAAATGAAATAGAACTTTCAAAACTACTTTCCATGCAAAAATTCAATGATATTTTATTAATCAAAGAAGGTTTCATGAAAAATAAAACTACTATCAAGATAAATACCTAGGTTGAACAATTGAGACTTGAAAAGGAAATGCTACAAGAGTGCAAAGATAAATCAAAAGATCTTAGATTTAAAATTTGAGTATATAGCTATTGTGGAGAAATTAACAAATAACATGTATAATAATGCTAGTGTTGAAGATGGAGAAGCTTTTTTGAAGAGCTTCAAGAAAATATTTTCCAATATTTTGACTGATCTAGTGACTAATCTTGAGAAGAAATGTTATATCAAGTCATGGATAAATTAAGTCGATGAAAGAATATCACATAATAAATAGGGATAGAAAATACCAAGTGACTACAATACTAAGTGCATATTCTATATGCAAATATATTTGGAAGATGTCACAAGATCTAACCCGTGAAGAGAAATAAAATTTGAAATTCCTTTAGTGAATATAGGAGGAAAGAGGGTACATTGGAAAGCCAATGCATTATTGAAGATGTCACTAAAGTGGATTCTTAAGAATGTATTTTTTCTTAGTTTTGAGGGATTTCTATTACCAACCGATTATGCGAGGTTTTTGTGTTGAACTTCCTCGGTACTATGTCATCAAATTTTGAAGGTTCCTTAGTGTTTTTTTATGCTATTACCCATGTATTATGTTTTTAGTTGTCAAATTTTGCAAAGGTGTGAATTTAGAAAGGAATATGCTAATTTTTAACTTCAAATATGTTGATTCCAAAGAATATTCTTGTTGAACAAGACAACTGAGAGGGGGGTGAATTAGTTGTAACAAACTTTAACCTTTAAAACTTTCACCAGAAATTAAATCAATCACAAATCCTTTATTATGCTAATATGATTAATCATTAAGTGCAAAGGTAAAAACTAAGAAATATCACACATACACAATAACACTAGATTTACATGGAAAACCAAATAAGGGAAAAACCACGGTGAGGATTAGCTCACAATATAGAGAATATCAAAACTGATTACAAAGGCTCACTGCCAAAATAGGACTCACTATCCAACAAGGGTTAACCACCCAGAGGGCTCACTGCCACAAAGATGCAAAGAAGATAGAAGAGATTTGTTACATAGAAAAAATAGTCTCAATGTAATAGAGATTTCCACCAAGATATTCTCAAACACTTGCAAACATGCTTGAATGATAGAGTACACCTTCATCTCACTCCATTCAGAAACTCGACAATTAAACTTCACATTGATTTGTACCAATGCACATTACATACACACTAATTCGCATCTATCTCGCATCTATCTTGATCTATTTCTTTGCACACCTTTCACCGATATCTCATCCTGTATTTATACCTTCTTAACTTTGAAACATATCCAAATTCAGCCATACTCCATTTGCATTTACAAATTCAAATTAGGTCAGTGCCAAAACATTCTAGGGTGGAATTAGAATGAGGGTGACCCAAACACATGCTTCAAAACACTTCCATAAGCTTCAAAAGTGGTGTTAAACAAAAAGTTGGCCAAAATAGTGTAAAACACAAATCAATTAAGCACACACAATCTTAGTGTGATCCAATCCTTCCAGATAACAAAATTATCTTCAACATGATCATATCAACTCAACTCCAGAACCACAAGTCATAAGACTCGAACAAGAAGAAATCCAGAACATCTACATTTCTCCTATACCTCAGCTAGATACACTGAAAAACATAGTTCACAACTAGTGAACATAACTCACACTTTACAATGATCTAGAAACCCAAAAACTAGATATAGCAACTTCCAACAACCATGATTAACATATTTGAACCACACGAACATAGAAGAAAATCCTGTAGCAAAACCCAGAGCAACAACTGAATACCTACAACCTTTTCCTTTACAAATTTCTCAATATCCTCAACACATACAGTGAATAACCATTATCCATGAAATCAATGACAGTAACAACTAGTTGAGAACCAATTAACTAGTTGACATCAATGACAACACCTTCATCATACTTCCTTTATATTTGCAACAATCTCCCCCTTTGTCATTGATGGCAACACATGATGTGAAAAACCATCAAAGACAACACAACTCAAAACACACTTCCTCATGATTTTAATTTCTCCCCCTTAGTAGATACTCTTTTCACATGATACTCTTTCTTTCTTTTCACATCTTTCTCTTCCCCTTTCAAATCAATGGCAAAGGCAAAAGATATTTTTCATTGATTTTCCCTTTGACATTAAAAACAAACTACTCTTTCAATGAAAACAACTAGTTGAGAACCAGTTAACCAGTTGACATCAATGACAACACCTTCATCATACTTCCTTCATACTTGAAACAATTCTATAGTGCCAAATATAAATATGTTGATACAAAAATAATATGCCACATTTTTTTAATTTTGATCGATCATCCTTTAAATGTAATTTAAGCCATTGATTTTGTAATTGACTTGTAACTAATTATTAATGCCTTATGTCTATAAATGGCCATAGTTATTCATTTTAAAGGGATTATAAATTGTTGATGACTTTTGAACAATAGGTTGTGTCACACCCCGTCGTGCGAACCCCAAAGAAACTAATAACAACGAAACAATTTTTTTTTTTTAAAAGAATATAATAACATACTTAAGCATTATAACATAACAATATATTATGAGGCACAACTAGTTTCCAATGGGGTACATGAAGTGACATGACTACACTAACCCATAACAACGATAATAAGATAACAATAATTAATCTACTACATAAATCTATTCATTCCCATTCCATCATTTGAAATATCTATCAACTATATCCATATTAATAACATATGCACATATGACAATTCATGGAATTATAAAGATATCAAGTGTTACATATTTCGATAGATACAACTCAACATAACCAACTATACAAATGATCCTGAATAAATACATGGCCTGAATAATTATTACATCCCAATGATAAAAGAATACAATTGACTGAAATTACAACCTCAATAATCACATATAAAATTTACAACAAGGTCATCCCAATACACGTGGGAGACAATACATCAATGAATACATTACATATAAAGTATATACATCTATCTGGTACATAAGGACACTAGATCATCAACATCCGCCAAAACCTGCAAGTAAAAGATACATCTGCAACAGAAGAGGGAACCCAATGAGGTGTGAAGCACGTTCCACCCAACCACCCCCGTGCTGAGAGTAGACAAGGAAGGGTCCCTGACCAAGCACGCCCAACAATAAAAAATACTAACTCCCAATAGACAACTTAACATCAAAGACCACTTAGGAAATCAACAACGACAAATCCGAAGCACAACAACAAACCACTTCAGAACATAGCAACAAGTCATAATCACAACATCAATGAAACTCAAGACACAATATCAAAGACTACTTACAACAATAACCAAAGAGAAATCAATAAGTCACTCAACCACTATAAACACAACATCACTTAACACGAGGTTACAATGCTTCCAGAGAACAAGATCATGAACATCGCACAAGAACTGATTAACTGTCGACATAGGAAGAGTGTCATGCATAAATTGCCATGAGTTACCCTGGCTCAACCTTCCTAGGCTACCGGACCCCCATCCTGGGTTACCCTGGCTTGCCTCTACCGACCGCCGGACCCTCACGCAAAACTATGCGTCCCATCTCATCTCGAGCCTTATCATTCACTTGCTTCACGAGAGAGACATCCTTTATCTTTATTAGTGTGAAAGCCCCCCCATTAATTCATTTAGATTATCACTTAATTAAACTATAGGTAGGTTACCCTGGCGCCCCTTTGTGTGCCGGACCCCCACAAAGAGCCACTCTCCTATCGACAACACACAAGGCACGATACCACAATAGGTAACTAGACAACATAAACTCTCCAATCCAAGGAGAAAGCAAAGCAAGGAGACTCACTCCAAACACTGGAGGAAACCAATTCGAATACACACTCCTTCCAAAGGAGGTACAAATCTCATTACCCACTCCTATTTCCTAGGAGGCACAAATCCCCGTTCGTGGAAACTGGGTACAACATCATAGTACAATACATCAAGGCGATTCACCAAAATGAACCTCTACACATAACATCCCACTCAAGAAAACTTCTCTGGAAGACTTACAATACCCTTAACCCTAATTGCCCGACATGGGGAATAAAAGAAACATGAAAGACACGCATTCCATCTCTGGAAGCCCTTAACAATATACTCTTACGAACAGTAAGGTGAACCTAGGGCTTTCCATACGACACAAAAGCACTATGAAGAAAATGCCATAGAAGAATTAACGAATAATTTCAAGAATCACAATTACGTTTGATCCAATCCATAAAAAAAACAAATTACAATGAATAATAAATTTCCCCTAATAACTCAATCAATTACACGAGAACACCCATTTCAACACAACACAATAAATATATTTCCAATTTCCTAATTAACTATAATATTGCAAGATATTAAAACGTAATCACAATATGTATACATAAATCTCCGTTATATAGATATATATAAATATTCAAAATAAATTAAATAAATAAAAACTATATTTAAAATCATCCTATAAGATTAACTTTTATATCCTATTCTGTTTTAAAGAAAATTATAATTTTAAAACGAATAACCAAACCCCATCTATATAAAAATAATCATTTAATAAGACTAATGGAATCATATTGCAAAAATTATTATACAAATCAAATTCGAATTAACTTGCATTTGAAATATATATAATTAAAACAAAATTTGAATTAAATCTCCACAAATAAATAAATATATATATATACATATATAATAAATAATATATATTAAATATATATTAAATATTATATAATATATATATATATATATATTTAAATACACTAAATATTAATAAAACAATACACATTAAATAAAATTAATAAATAATTTTTTTTAAAAATTTTAAAATAGTGTTCATACGGCAGTACCGGTGGTACTGCGTGGGAGGTCCGCAGTCCCCACCACTGGTGGTACTGCGTACCTCCCAATGGGAGGTCTGCAATCCTCACCAGACTGCGTACAACAGTCAGTGACTGCTGTGCGCAGTCTGTGTGGACTGCGCGCAGCCACCAAGTGGGGGGGTCGGGGGTGGTACGGCCACCGCCGACCATCCCCTCCCCTCCACAAATACAATTTTTTTTATATTTTATTTAAAAACAAACATAAATTCATCCCAAACAGATGCGGAAATAAAAAAATAACGCATATTTTATAAATAAAAGAATTTCCTTTTTCCAATAAAATACAGACCGACTTAAAATATAATTTATTTTCATAAATATTTCATACTATACAGATTACGGAAAATAATATGACTGTATATATATAATGAATGCTCAGTTTATTTCACACAGTAATTTAAAAATCTAATATATATAAACAATTTTATTTTATTTTTAAATAACTATATATATATATATATTTAAAGAGAAAAATTCCACACAATCCTAAGATTAAAACTTATCCTTTTTACATACAACGAAATCACATCTGAAGGAAAATATATTCAATTAACACAAACATAATTTTATATATATATATACATATATATAGAAAATAAGAGATTCTAAAAAAATAAATACATAGGTTTTCAATAGATTCAATATAAATCTTGACATGCAAAACTATTCATCACGAATACATTATGATTTTCTTTTCAAGGATTTCATAATTAAATTTTTATTGAAGAATTTTAAACAAGGTTTTCACTACAGAGAAACACAACGTTCATAACAATAAATCTCAATAACAGGAAATTATTTTTAAACCACAAAAGAGAAATTAATCTTTCAACATGGCAATCAAAAATTTATTACAGAAGAATAACTCAGAAAAGAAACAATGAACTTGAAAGGACCCTGAAACCCTTCGTTTGATGAAGAATCCTTATGAATCCTCTTCTCAACTTTCTGCCTTCAACTCTTTTCCCGATCTTCCGCCTCCAACGTTCTTCTGAACAATCTTTTCTTTTCAAACTCACAATAATTTAACCCAGAAAACCCTCAAAACTCCAAACTATCTTTCTTAATTTTTTTCTTTCTAGATCCCCCAAAAACAACAGAGCAAAACTTGTGTCAATAATTCCCTTCATAAAAATAATAAATCACTAATTAAAATCAATAAATCTTTTTCCGCTTTCTTTTTCAAAAAGCCTCTTTCCTTATTGGTCCTTTTGCAGCTTTTAAAAGCTCACATTTATCTAGAATTTTAATTGAAATAATTTATTTAAATTTAGATATTATCTTCACATAATTTCCTAATTTAACATTAATAAAAAAAATAATATTTAATTACTCTCAACAATATCAATTTAATTATAATTATTTGCACTTTTAATTAATTAAATCACCTTTAATTTATAATATATTTAAATTTAATATTTTTCTAACTCTCAATTAAATCAAATAACAAGGCAACATTAATTAATTATTTTATGAAATACGATTAATTAATTAAACACTAACCAAGAATAAAATAAATACTCAACAGTGAAACTACATACAAGACAAAGACAAAAACTTCAGTCATAACACAACGACTCACAACAGACAACAGACTTGGGACGGGGACACTTCCAAACCTACTCCCTTTTTCAGTTTTTACCCATTGGGTTAATTTATTGCTTGCCCTGTCCTGCCAAAGCAGGTGGAATCGAGACTTATTCTTGCAATCCTGCATCCAAATAGACATCAAGTAGCACATGTATATATATAATCAAACATCCTATCGTGAGAAGGAATTGTAGTGTAGCAGGGCACTCGTGAATGAGTGATGCTACACTGTCCTCTCACCTACTCTATTCTAACAATTACAATATCAATAACGAACTAACATTTCTAACCAAATTGATCATAAGATAACATGATAGTTAACTACTACATCATAACTAATTATTAACCATTGCATTATAAAATAATACTGAATTCAAATAACATGATCACCACAGAATCATCATATCGACATATAAACATTAATGAACAACTATTTGAATAAACAATAATCCAATCAACACACAGAGTATCATAAATCATACTAATAATGTCACATGCAACAATTAACTAAACTACGCATCTGCACACACCAAGTCGGTGAATGAATCACCAACACAAATCAGTATCATGCTAACACACAAGAGAAACCAATAGTAGCAAATAGTATCAGAAATATGGGGGTATTACAGGTTGAACAATTGTCAACTATAGTTTACTTCATGGTTTCCTCTCACATCAATGAGATCATTTGCATATTCTTGTAAGGTTTTATGAATTTGGGGCCGAACTATAGGTCATTTCCCAATTGTAAATCATATATGAATGTACACTTATCATTTTCTTTGAAGTATCAAATTGTTGTGCCAACATTTAGGTGAATTTTATCAATTTCTTTTTGTGATAAGTTTCCTTTGAATATTTGCATCATCTGTTTGTAATTGTGAAAAAAATTAGCTAAGCATAGGTCGATTTTAGGTCTCATTTCATAGTTCTTGGAGGATATTCATATGATATTACCAAAATTTAGTTTATCTAGCCCTTTCCTTAATATTTTTTCTTTTTTTACAATGCTTTAGATATTTTTAGAGGAATAAATCAAAGTTATTCATAGTTCTTGTAAATTTGTAAAAATAAATTTTAATCCTTGCAAATTAAGGTAAAATCTTGTGTGTTTAGTAGAAAATCTAGTAAATATTTTCATCTTTAGTTCTAAAAGTAAATAAAAATTGCATAAATCCCTTTGTGAAATTATCCTACAACAAACTTTGAGTGAAAACTAATGTGTGAAGACCTTATTATTGAAGCATTGGGATAATATTTTTTTTATTGGAATTTAAATCCTTTTAGGAGAGATAATATTTCATTTATAGATTCTATCTATGTTGTGTGTGTATACAATCCACCTTAACATAAGTGGAACTTGAAGGAGGACCTGCTTGGATTGTCATTTAAATTCTTTTCAAACTAGAGCCTAGAAGAGTCATCATCATTGATAAGATTTTTCAAAGAGATAAATAATGATAGAAGTTCAACCTCTATTAGCAAGATGGATTCTACACCAAAAATAAGGGGATATGGCATGTCTTCAATTGGTGTATGAATGCTAGTATGATAAACCCATAGGGATGGATGAAGATGGAGATGCTAGTCATGACTAGTATCATTGAAAACATTTTTAAGGATTTTGAGCAAGGTTTTATTGGTTGCCTCATCTTGGTTGTTAACTAGTGCATAATATTGAGAAGACCATTGGTACTAGATGTGTAAACATTCACAAATATTGTGAAATTCTTGATTTTTAAATGGTCTACTATTGTCAATGATGATTGAAGATGGATTACTATAATGAAAAATGATGTGGTATATGATAAACTTGGATATTTGAGTGTCAGTAATGAGGGCGAGGGGGATGGATTCCACCCACTTGGTAAAATATTCATGGAAAAAATAATAGACTTATGTCAATTAGAAGAGGATGGATGAATTTCACCAATGAGATTAGGGCCAAGGTATAGTGATGGGTTGCAACATTTGCGAAGGTGCATGAATGAGATCACCGTGTTGCTAACATGGGAGGTACCTCTTAACATATTCACAAGTATCATGCTCCATATTAGGCCATTAGTACCATGTTCTTAGAAGCTTCTTAGCTAGGACCAATCCACTAGTATGGGCCACACAAATATCATCATGGACCTCTTGTAATGCAATATTAGCTTTATTTGTGTTTAAATATTATAGTAGAGAGCCATTGTAGCCTTCTTTATAAAGTGTATCTCCCAAAAGAGTGTAGTGGGATGATCATTGGATAAACGTTCATTGGTTATGTGTAAGGTTAGGTGGCAAGACTTGGTCATGGAGGTAAGTGTATATATCGGGGTACCATGAGGACTCAAGACCAACAATATCACACACCATATCAATGTCAGGCACATTGTAGGCTAGGATGAGCAACTATTTGATAAGGAAATCACATCTCTGACTATCATGTGGCATATCTAATAAAGATCCAATTGTATTGATGGAATCAACAAATTTGTTGTTAAGATGAGTAGATGTGCATGAAATACTACCTAAAAATATCAACTGTGTATTAGTAGGGAAGGATCTTATAATCCTTTGCCTAAAATTAATCATTGACCTATTTAATAATGAGTTGATAATATTCATAGACTTGAAGTTGGGTGATATTCCACTAGATGACTATTTTTAATTGTGATCAAGGATTCATATTTCCCCATGTTGTTGGTACAAGGGAAAGACAATCTAAATGCTTTAGGGATAAAAGCACCTTGTGGGGTGATGAAGAGGATACATGCTCCTAAGCCATTTTGTGTATATGATCCATTAAAGTAAAGTTTCCACAATGATTCTTCGTTAATCATAAAGATGGACTCATAAAGAAAGTCAGTGATTAAAGGGTGTGTGTCTACTAAAGGAGCTTCAACTAGTTGGTATGTAACAAATTTTCCCTTGATGGCCTTTCAATACACATACTCTATGTCAAAATCACTTAATAATATGACCCATTTAGTCATGCATCTTGTAAGATATGTCCTTGATAAAAGATATTTGAGAGGATCCACCTTAGAGACGATCTTAGTTTAATGGTTGAGAATATAGTGTTGAATATTATGGGAGATGAAGATGATAGATAAACATTCTTTCTTCATGGGTATGCAATTAAGATCATAACCAACCAAATTTTAGCTAATATAAATAATTCCTTGCTCATTTTTATTTTTATCATGTTGGGCAAAGAGTTCCCCCAATGTTACTAAAATGGTGTATATGTATAAAAGGAGTGATTTTCTTGGAATGGGGGGCATGAGAAATAGTGTAGTGAGACACTGCTTGATTTTATCAAATCCTTATTGACATAAATTATCCCACTGATAGGTGACATTCTTGTAGAGGATTTGTGTGAATAATAGACATTTATCCACAAGTTTAGTAATGAAGCATCTAATAGCTTTTACCTTGCCTTGGATATTCTACAACTACTTGAGTGTTCTAGGTGGAGGCATGTCCATAATAGCCTTGACCTTTACAAGATCAACTTCTATTCCTCTTTTGGAAACAACAAATCACTCAATCTTACTTGAAATGACACCAAAGACACATTTCTTAGTATTTAGCTCCAATTGATATTGTGCTAGATGATCAAAGATACTTTTAAGAATTTTTGGATGATTTTCCATTGTCATAGACTTCCCTATTAATTCATTTAAATAATCCTCCATGAATATGTGGAGGATATAATGGAATATGAAAATCATGGCTCTTTGATAAGTAGCCCTTACATTCTTTAGACCAAAGGGTATTACTTGTTAATAAAAAGTTCCCTATGGGGTAGTGAAAGTAGTCTTGTGTTGATACTCAGTACACATATGAATTTAATTGTAGCATGAAAAACCATCCATAAGTGATAACATAGCATGGTCTATTGTAAGGTCCATAATGATGTCGATGTTAGGCAACAAGAATTCATCTTTTGGACAAGATTTTTTTAGATCTATAAAATTAGTGCATATGTGGATACCCCCAAATAGCTTAGAAACTAGGAAAATGTTTGAGATCCATTCTAGATAATTTATTGGGTGAATTAAGCCCACTTCAAGTATATTTTATAGTTCTTTTACCAAAAGTGTTATTTTTAGATGCATCTTTCTAGGATTTTGTTTAACTATTTTAGTAAATAGATGCATGACCAAATGATGAACAACTAATGACAAGTATAGCTCACACATATCAGCATAGGACCATGCAAATTTTTTATTTCCTTTGTGTAAGGAATTGGAGATAATCCATCATTCTTGTGTTGAAATGGTAGTACCAAGATGAATGATCTTACGCTATGCTTTTGTTTCCAAGATGGTGTCTTGAATTTCTTCAATCAAGATAGTGAATATTTCAAGTCTTTATGGATCCATAATGGGAAGATGAATGTCCTCATCTATAGGTGCATGAAGACCTAAATATATGTCCTTTGTTTTTACTTTTTTGAAATCTAAAAGTGCCTCAAAAGAGGTTCTCACTAGGGTTTTTTTATTTTTTTTATTCTTACTTTTGTGACTAAGGAATTCATATTCCCCAAAGTAAGCACCAACATTTGTTGAAAAATAAGGTGTTTTCTTAGATTAATACTCTGTAAAACTTTAATATTGTTTATCTAAGTAAGCTCTTTCTTTGTTACATATATTCTTTGTGGGTTATTATCTTGATTAATCCATTTTACTATTGTAGAATGTAGAGATAATTTGATAGAAGAACTAGACAAGATATTAGAAAGATCACACAAGATATATCATGGAGAAACCCTTTCAGGAAAAAACTCCACCAAGAATTATTCTATTATTCAATCTCTGAATTACAATAGCTCCAATTCTTGCTTGAGAATGCTTCTTCTGTCTTTACCAATCTTCTTCACACCTGCAGTAACAACTCTCACAACTCTATTCAACTTGCTTGAGATAAATAGGCTTTAATCAGCTTTGTAAACTCAACATGAGTTACAATTACAATGCACAAGCCCTATCCCTAAAAGGTACGCCATTTCTCATGAAAATAGGGGTATCTCATGAAGAACAATGCTAAAACATGTGCTTCATCCATTTGGGCGTCCCAAACTGAAGCTACAACTCAACCTTCATTTTGTTGATAATTCCAAAGCTCTTCCTCAAAGTTGGCGCCCATCAAAGGTCCTACTTAACTGAGTCTTCAAAAATATCTTATCATGCATTAGAGGTAAATCCAATAAAGCATCTTGGGTGCCCAAGTTGGCTCCAAGTGCTTTATAGTTAACTGAAACATTTACTAAACACCATTCCTAAATAATGGTCATCCCTTGTTAACTGGAGGTAGTCCCTGTTATCTATCATACAACTCAATGTTATTAGCCATGCATTACAAGTTAATTGAAGCGAACTACATGCAACTCAAAATAACCAACATGCATGCAATTGAAGATAAATAAACTAAAATGAACTAAACTGGTTCTGAACTGAACTGAACTGAATTGAAATGAACTGAACTGATTTGAACTGAACTTAACTGAACTTCAAGCATGCAAACATCAAATCCTAACTCCTAGGATCTTTACATGCATTCAAAAGTGTTAACTGTTACTCTGTATAGTTAACTGGACACAAGGTGAGTTTCACCTTACCATGTGTGCACCCACATGATCCTATTATTTAGGAATAACTACAAATGTCAATTTCATGATTTATTTCATCCAAATAATTAATCTCATCCTAATCTTAGTGTTGTTGAACACATTCCAAGAATCTAGGAGATACATGAAATAATTAATGTTTAGGATTTTCAATTAAATGGCATCCTATTTCCAACATTCTCCCACTTGGCATTATACATTGAAATTATTCTAAACATTGAATAATAAAAAAAGTACAAGTCTCAAAGCCAATGGCCTTCTTGCACCAACTAATCAAACCATGCTAACTTCAAATGCAACCTACATAATCATGAAGCTTCCAAGCAAATGATTAAAACCAAGATAACTTATATGTATGGTTTCATAAGATAATCTGTAACATTAATTAAAGTGTTAACTTTTTCAATTAATACCTTCCCATTATCAACCAAACCATTACCTTTCCCAAGCCTCTGTAACCAAACCACCTCTTTAGAGGCATGCTAAACCACCAAGTGTGTTGAATTCACATTCAACCAAGGTGTAGAATCCTCGGTCTTTTCTGTTAAAATTTTTTTCTTACAAGTAACCATTCCAACAAATGTCTCTTACCACAAGAGAATTCCAGCCTCACCTATTTCTCCAAGTATCCATGAGGACCTGTAACCAACCAATCCATGCCAAACTCCAAATGCAATACAACACTTTGATGAAGTAATCAAGAAAATGATTAATGTACCCAAAACTTAAGAGAACTACGCAAGATCATTGTCAAAGCTCCAATCATGAATCAGGAACATAAACATGGCATCCATGATCTAACCAAACCATCTCCTCTTAGGAGATCACATGCACCATAACATACTTATACATCCTAGTCTCAAGAGAACCATGTAATATGCCAAACTCTAAACTAGTATCAAGAGTATAACATGACATCATAACAAATACACTCTAAAACAAGAACAAACCATATCCCCAATCACATGAAGATAACCTTACCAATGATGCATCCAAGTCACTTCCAACAACTCCCATTGAACTGTGGTACCGAGTCACACATGGCATCGTGACTACCATCTTCTTCATGAAGATCACTAAATCCTACCAAAGCTCCCACTGAACTATGATACCGAGCTATACATGGCAACAAGATAAACATCAAATCATCACTGTCAAAAGCATATGGAATTTCAGATATTTCCTCATGATCATAATTATCATAACATGTATTATGCCACAACTCTAAACCGCTAATCAAGAGTATACCAAGACATAATAACAAAACCATCCTACAACCAAGGATCCACATCATTGCCAAATGCTCCCACTGAACCGTGATACTAAGCAATCCCATGGCATCATGATGCACATAATCAAAACCCCATTTATGTCATAAGCTCACACCAAACTTGTGAATCCAAGCTCTCAATGACCTCTGTAACAAACTTATTTTTTTCAAAATCAGCAATAGCAAAAATAATAGAAGCTCCCACTAAGCCCAAAAAACATCCAATCTTTTAAGAGAAAGGCATCCCAATACTCTACCCAACCTCGGCTCTGATACCAAATGTTGAAAAATGAGGTGTTTTCTTAGCTTAATACTCTGTAAAACTTTAATATTGCTGATCTAAGTAAGCTCTTTCTTTGTTACATATATTCTTTGTGGGTTATTATCTTGATTAATCCATTTTACTGTTGTAGAATGTAGAGAGAATTTGATAGAAGAACTAAACAAGATATTAGAAAGATCACACAAGATATACCATGGAGAAACCCTTTTGGGAAAAAAATCCACCAATAATTATTCTATTATTCAATCTCTGAATTACAATAGCTCCAATTCTTGCTTGAGAATGCTTCTTCTATCTTTACCAATCTTCTTCACACCTGCAATAACAACTCTCACAACTCTATTCAACTTGCTTGAGATAAATAGGCTTTAATCAGCTTTGTAAACTCAACATGAGTTACATTTACAATGCACAATCCCTATCCCTAAAAGGTATGCCATATCTCATGCAAATAGGGTTATCTCATGAAGAACAATGCTAACACATGTGCTTCATCCATTTGGGCGTCCCAAACTGAAGCTACAACTCAACCTTCATTTTGTTGATAATTCCAAAGCTCTTCCTCAAAGTTGGCACCCATCAAAGGTCCTACTTAACTGAGTCTTCAAAAATATCTTATCATGCATTAGAGGTAAATCCAATAAAGCATCTTGGGCACCCAAGTTGGCTCCAAGTGCTTTATAGTTAACTGAAACATTTACTAAACACCATTCCCAAATAATGGTCATCCCTTGTTAACTGGAGGTAGTCCCTGTTATCTGTCATACAACTCAATGTTATTAGCCATGCATTACAAGTTAACTGAAGCTAAGTACTACATGCAACTCAAAATAGCCAACATGCATGCAACATTCACTTGCATGCAACTGAAGATAACTGAACTAAACTGAACTAAACTAATTATAAACTGAACTGAACTGAACTGAACCGAACTGATTTGAACTGAACTTAACTGAACTTCAAGCATGCAAACATCAAATCCTAACTCCTAGGATCTTTACATGCATTCAGAAGTGTTAATTGTTACTCCGTATAGTTAACTCGATACAAGGTGAGTTTCACCTTAACATGTGTGCACCCACATGCTCCTATTATTTAGGAATAACTACAAATGTCAATTTCATGATTTATTTCATCCAAATAATTAATCTCATCCTAATCTTAGCGTTGTTGAAAAAATTCCAAGAATCTAGGAGATACATGAAATAATTAATGTTTAGGATTTGCAATTAAATGGCATCCTATTTCCAACAACATTAAGTTTGTAGATAAATCCTAGTTTATGGTCTCCAAGAGGTATGTAGTACAAAGGCCTAGGAACTCGATGAAGGCTTCATCATTTTGAAACACGTTGAGAGGTGGAGAGATATGTTGGTCTTGGTCAATGAGTTTAGTATGGAAAATTAGTAGGTCAATACTAAGGATGGTGTGGTTGATGATTAAGGAGGAGATAGTTGAATCATCAAACAAGGCTAAGATAACTTCGTTTGCAATGTTATCAATGACATCAAAAGCTATCTCAACATTTTTAAAAGTACTTAATGACATTGTAGGTTGTTCCCATGGAGATGTATATCCAAGTCCTCTATTATCTTTATTGACTAGAGGATCGATGGGTTGTATAATTCCTTGCTCATGAAGGCCTAAGCCTCTTCCTTTATAGTTCATATTTTGATTGATATGATGAGGAATAAGGAATCTCTCTTGAAAATACTCAAGATGAGTGTCATTTATGTTTAATTACTCTTGATACAACCATTAATTAATGTCATCCTCCAATTTCTCATCTTCTAAAGTACCTGGTGACTAGAAATTAGTGGATCCATAACTCATAATGATAGGTGCATGTTGAGATGGTTCACCATAGGATCATGGAGATAGAGGTATTGTGCCAATGTGGAATGCATTAGCAAACTCATACTCCCCACAATATTTACCATTAGTCTTGACCTTAGGATTTGGGATTGGAGGATGTGGATGGAGTGGAGGAAGAGGCTAATGATGTGAGATTGATGTAGGAGGATGATAATCTTGCATTGGAAGGTGCAATCTCAACAGTAGGAAAATGATGGTAATATTGGAAAGAAGCTTCCAAGGTTCAACAATATTCATATGGATGTGGATTGACATAGATGGCCACTTCAATGCAATTATGAGGGAATTTTAGATATTCATGGTAAGTGGAAGAAATAGTTTACATGGCATGAAGCCATAGGCGACTGAGGAGGAGGTTAGAGGGAAGGTCAAGATCAATAACTTAGAAAGTTGTGTAGTAAAATGATGGACCCACTTGAATTGGAAGATATATTGTCCCCTCAAAATCTCTCTTAGAATTATCATAGGCCTTTATAGTGATCATGTGAAGCTCTAAATCTACCACAAAGTATCCCACTCATTTGATAAAATTCAAGGCACACAATTTCAAGACAAAACCATTATCAAGTAAGACTCATTTGAATTTGTGTTTTGCAATGAATACCTCAATATGCAATTCTCTATTATGGGATGGATTGATGGTTGGCATGTCAATATCGATAAAGGAAAGTTGGAAGTTGGATGAAAGATGACCCACAAGTGCTTAAAATCGTTCAGGATCAATGTCATTAGGAAAGCATGACTCTTGAAAATATTGGTTCAATATTTGTCTATGGATTGATGATGATCTAAAAGATCGAGGATTGAGATTTTTGCTAGAGTCCTCCCAATATGATCTAAGAGGTTATACTAGGATCTTTCAGATGAGGATATGGATGGTCTAGGAATGGTGACCCTGCCATGGTGGGTAGTTACAACACACTTTGGATCTTTGGGCTTGATTTTAATTATAACAACTTGTGAGGGAACTTGTGTGATGCATCCCATAATATTATCATAACTAAAAGGGACTTTATTATAGCTAAAATTATTAGTGTGGTTCCCTTGAATATTGCCTTGATTGGGATTAATGGATGGGGATGGTTGACCTTGAGAGTGCTTAAGAAAGGTGTTCTAGTATATTCCCAATTGATCATTTGGTGAAGGGGATGACACTCTTAGTTTAATTTCACCCACATCAATAAGGTCTTGGGTGTATTTTTTATCTTCATGTATTTATTCATAGCATGATATTTGATCCTAAGTCATAATATTTGTTCTCCTTGTACCAGGATGGTTTAGGTTTTGACTCATAAAATGTGTGTGTCAAAGGAATGGTAACCATGTTCACTTGCACAAACTTTCTAAATACATCTATGGGTTCCCCAAGTGTGGTGAATTTACATTTAATATTACTTTGTTTATTTTACTTGGGTTGCCCTTGAGAAACAAAGATAATATTAGTGTCACATGGGGTGTTTTTTCCTTGATTTTTGTTTGATGTGGTTGTGGTTTGCACATACTTTACATTAGTCACACCATCACTAACAAAATTTTTATTCTTTTCCCAAAATCTAGGTTTGTCATTAGATTGTTTGTTATTGTTCTCTTTGTAGATATTGACCAAGAATTTTAAAATAAGGGCCTTCTCAATGGTTAATTTTTTTTTATTATCTCTTTAAAAGTTGAAGAATAATGGATTTGTAAGTGAAAGGGCATTTCTTGATTCAAATTTTGAATAAAAATATTGACGAGTTTCTTTTTTTGACATAGGCCAAGGAATATGGCTAGAAAATCCTCTCCAATGTTGCAAATATGCTACATTTTTTTTCCATTACGTTGCTTAGCATTGCAAAGGTCCAACATAGTGACCTCATGTTCCAAATTATAGGAGAAGTGGGAAAAAAATTCTAATAAATTGGCAAAGGTTGAGACATAACCTTGGGGGAGTTGCATGAACCATTCCAAGGCTTGTCCCCCCAAGCTTCGAGGAAATAAAAAAAGGAGGTGGTTATCATTATGCACCACTTCTTGACATGTCATGAAAAAATACTTTACATGATCATGAGGATCACCATTTCCTTTATATTTTTCAAACTTAGGGATCTCAAAGTGTTGAGGGAAAGGTACCATTGATATGGAATGATCAAATGGATAGGGGCACAAATCTTTGAACTTAAATTTGTTCTCAATGGTGCCCGCTTGTAAATTATTGAGGGCCAATTTCATGTCTTCCCACTCTTTTTTGAGAACCAATGTAGGTGGGGTATCTAGTGGACTAACACTTGGAGGCATAATGTATTGGCCATGAGGTTGTGGATTAAAGTATGATGGATTGATTGTGGGTTGAAAGAGAACAAACTGAGATAAGATGAAGATTGTGATTGAGTTGTGTGGTATGTATGTGGTTCAAGGGATACATAATATATTTGAGGGGTGTAGGATGTGGAATTTTATAGTATGTAGGAAGATTGAGTAATGTAAGGAGGAGGTGATTGAATGATATGGGATGAAAAGGACTCAAGGATATATGAGGATGATGGTTGTGGAATATAAGATGAAGATGATTGAGGTATATATGTAGATGTAGGTGGAGTGGTATATGTAGAGGATGAACAAGGGATATAGGAATAAGCAAAAATGTATTGGGATGAAGGTTCTTGAGATAAGATGGAGAATGAGATAGAGAAATGAATGGATAATGGGATGGATATGGAGATAGAAGGTAGAGATCTAAAAACATGGACCATATTTTGGAGTGTAGATGATTGTATGTGAGTGGAAGGTATATTAAGTGAGATTTGTGAAGTGGGAATGGGGTTGTAACCTAAGACTACGATGGGTGTGGTAGATAAAGTAGCGATATAATTATTGGTAGATGGGATTTGAACCAATATGTTATTGCCAAGGATTGGATCTTGTGCTTGTGAAAATAATTTACTCCATGAATTGTCAAAGATGGATTCAGGGGACTTTTGTCTAACAATACCTCCCAATTTAGACTATCAAATTTGTGATGGATTTTGGCACCTTGATTGATGAGCTATTCTAATATGGAGTATTTCCTATAGTTTATTTCTCACTCAATTAAATCTCTATTTTCAAGGTTATTCATGAAGTCATGAAATGTAAGATAAAACTCAGGTTGTGCTACCATTTCTTGTTTGGTTGATTGTTTTGATAGATTTGATGTATCTCCCCCTAGATTTGGGTAATAAGGATTATATATCTAAGCATTCCTATAGTCCAAGATACTTGTTGCTCCATTTATTTCTTGGCCTGCAAATATGTGACATGCATGAAGATTATTTATATGGATGTGATTAGTTCGATGAAGTTAGTTTGACTGGATGTCCCCTAAAATGTAAGGACAGTCAAATTTAGGGTGTGATTATTGGATGGGTGGTTGATTACATCCTGTTAAATATGGTCAAGATGCTATGCTAAGGTTCATTTAAACAGATTTTTCTACTTGAGATAGGCTAAGTTCTCAAGCAAAGGACATGTCAATGCAAACTATACCTTTGGCTCAAGGTGAAATAATTTGAATAATGGATTACTCACTTGAGATAGGAAAAGTTATCAAGAAATCATTGTAATGGATGCTTTAACTATGATTTAGGATCTAGATTGAGTTGTTGAGGTTGGATATATGATACTAGATGGTATGAATGTTAATTTGATGTGTTTAACTATGTCCTTATTTTAAGAGGGTGGTTTTTTGACTTAGTTTATGATATAATAGGTGACAAAAGTGACTTGTTTTGATTGGACATGATGCAAAAAATATATTTGTTTGCAGTCTTGGAATCAAGAGAATGATTGTTTTTATTTTCATGTAGAAATTAACTCTCTATTTTTTAATATGGGATCATATTTTCCAATCCACATAGCAAGTTCACAAATCTAGGAACAAATTTTCTAATCTAAAGTTTGAAAATTATCAAGTGACTTTAGTTCAAAAAATTCAAAGGGAAATATATCCACTAAAATATAGAGAGGATTTTTTGATTTTGACACATATCTTTTGAACTAGAGTTTGGAAAATTTTTGACAACAAGATGGTTAATCAAAGGAAATATAATTCATTGATTGATAGAGAGGATCCACCAATTTGATGGAAGATTCACTTAGAGAGAATTTGAAAATTTTGGACTATTTACCAACTAGAAAATTTTGACAAAGTGGGTTTGCCAAAATACAAAACAAATTTGTTGAAGGAATCATGGAATTACCAATAGATAGAGAAAATTTGTTGACTAGTTGGACTGCTTGTCAAAATGACTAAGACAAGAAACAAAAAAGATAGTAGACAAGACACAAACTAGATTTTGGATTGAAGATATGCACTAGTTCAACACATGAAGACATACCAATCACTCTCACATGCCCCAAGACTATTCAAGTGGGAGTGATAATAAGTGTGGGCTCACAACGCAAGACTAATATCATCTACTAGATGCATGATATATAGCGACAAACATGTACATGTGAAGTCTCTTACTAATGAGCTCTTACAAGCTTCATCTCAATGATTCCTATCTCAACACTTAGAGGTAGATCGTGAGTAGCTTCAAGGTACAAGCTTCATCTCAATGAGTTCTATCTCGACACTTAGAGGTAGATCATGAGTAGCTTCAAGGTACAATATGCATCCCTTGTACCACACAAACTAATGATCAAAGTTCTTAGGCTACCATATATAGGCACACTAGGGGAGATTCTGTGAATAGAGGGACCATCTACAAATGATTTAGCTAGGAGGGTCTCTCCTAATCTCTTCACCTCACAAATCTTGATGGATCAAGGGTCTTGGGGTTCAACCAAACACAATGATGGTCACTCCTTGAGGTACATATTTTGTTCTAACCCGTTTCTATACCCCATTAAAAAACATGGTTGAGGTCATCCCTTGGGGTGATGAAATCCTCAAGAAGGCCTCCTAAAGGGAAAGAAATGCTTGACACTTTTAATCTCCAAGATCGCATGAAGCATGAGGAGAGAGCATACACTTGATCAAGCACTCTTGTGTTGACTCATAAGACTTGGATCAACTTAAGGTTTATGATCTCTAGGCTCACCAAACAATGCAAGGAGAGAGCATATACCTATAAGTTATCCCACACCCAAAAAATTATCAATTGGCCCTTTAAGCTACTTTAGTGTGTCTAATTTAGTGTTAAAAATTATCTTTAATTGCAAGATTGGAAAAGGTAGTATTAGTAGTTTGATTTGCTTGGCATTCGACTAACAATGGCTACAAAAATCTAGTGAGATTGATCGCACAAAGATGAGTTAGAAATTTAGTCCCCAAGATATTAATAAATTCAAATGAAAAGTAGTCAAACCAACAAACAGGTGTACCTGACATATCTGTCAATTGACAAAGTGAACCCGTCAATCTATAGTGTATTCACCTAAGCCCCAAATTCATGTAACCATTTATTTTTAGAGCATATTTGTTGATTTGTGATTCATTTTCTTAAACTCGTGGCATAGTTTTCTAGAAAACACATTCGTTGAAGTATGAGCATATATGTCGATCCACAAAGCACTGTCATTTATCCAAATATATTTTTTGTTTTATACATGCAACACATGAAATACTAAAACCATTTTTTTAGTCGACCCATAATGTGGGTCCCAGTGAGCATGCCAAAGATGCGTGTATGAATTTGTGCCAATGTGAATGATTAAAAAACAATTGAAACCAAACGACACAAAATAATAAAAAAATACTCAAATTGGGCTAAGGAAATCTAAAAAAACATAAAATATGACAACAAAAACTTATACTCTAGACTCCCAGTTGCATTAGATTTTCTCAAATGTTCAATTTGGTATGTGTGCTTGAAATTTCGACAGCATAATATTGCTTTCCTATATTGTGTGAGATTAAAATGGCTAAGTGTTGGGAGATTACATAAACTTTGGAGGAATGAGATGAAGGGCCAAGACAAAAGGATGAGATCAATAGTCAATATGGCTTGAGTTATCTCAATCAAGAAGATGAGAGATGAGTGAGATGACATGTGGTACATGGGGTTACCTTCAAAGAAATTCCATAAAGAAAATTCTTGTCATCTTCACTCAAAGAGGACAAGTGCATAATTTAAAATATCTCTTTTATAACTTTGAGGAGAAAGGCCCATACCTCCAAGTACATTGGGAGCTTTCCAAAAATAGAGAATTTAAAGTGAAGGGGACAAAGTGGGTGAGATGGGGATTTGGAGAGACTGGCCCCACTTAATCAAGGTTTAAGTATGTGTGCATGATTAATTGGAGGATTAGGTGAGGATTAGAGAGCTAATAAAAAGTGATGGAGGATGGGACATGTGAGAGAGAAAATGAACTTAAATAAAATTTATTTATATAAGTTTTGGAAGAAAAGGAATGGAATAAGATGGGGATACGTAAATAATTAAACTTAATTATTCAACTTAGATTAGGACTTAGGGGTGATAGGAGGAAATAATTTAGGATGAATATTGGGATAGGAAAATATTAATTAAATAAAAAATATATTATTTAATTAATGTAGGGATCAAAAATAAGATAAATTAGGGTAAATTGACCAAATGTAATTGTCAATTTTAGGTGTCTACTACAAATTAGCTCTAATTAACAAAATAAAGTAAATCATGAGAATCGACTAATTTACTGAACTTAAATTGATAAAAATAGATAGAGTTTATGCAATTTAATAATTCACTTTAACAAATAAATTTAATAATTAAATGCTCAATTTAAATGATTTATTTTAATTTATTTTTTGCACATGAAAAATTAATTAATTTATCATCATTTTATTTATATTATTTACTTCTTTTTTTTTCTTATTTATCTATTTTTATTTAATTATTTTGATAATGTATACCTTAGCTTAAAGCTTATAATTTATTTTTTATCTAAAAATTTATTTTTTTTAATCACTAATTTAATTAATTAATTTATCATCATTCTATTTATATTATTTACTTAATTTTTCTTATTTATCTATTTTTATTTAATTATTTTGATAGTGTATACCTTAGCTTAAAGCTTATAATTTAATTTTTATCTGAAAAATATCCTTTTTTTTAGATTGCAAGAATCAGTAGGTAAACTTTTTTCACATGACTGGTGGCGTTGGTGCGACACGCCCTCCGATACCACAAGTTTGGGGGGGACTAGACCTCGTGACCTCTTGCCTACAATAGGATGCTTTAGCCAATCGAGCTAGGGCCCCCGCCCCATCTGAAAAATACCTTTAATAATTAAAAATTATAATAATTATTTTTAACTTAAATAAAAAGTTGAAATGCACTAAGGAATGGGTTATGCCAAATTTTCAATAAATGATACTATATAGAAAACCAAGTAAACTATTGCATAGGAAATAATGTGAAATTTTAGAAGAAAAATAATCAAATATAATAAAAATGATTGTACGTAAGTTGTTGATTGATAATATGTTGTGTCATATGGATGCTACGAAGTCATTAGCATTGAATGATAAATGCCTAATTGAACTAAAGACAACATAATAACAACAATGAACTAGCAAATGCCTAAGATTCAACTCATAATTATTAATTGATAAATACATAATATTTGAATAAGATTCCACAAAAATGGTTCATTAAAAGGTGGCAAGAGTTAGAGTTACATGCTAGATTTTTAATTTGAGTTGGCCACATCTAATGCTCAATTTGAAACCATAGCTTGTTAGGATACTCCAAGTCAAATTCGAATTGTCAAGAAATTCTCTTGTAGGGGTTCGACATATGAGATATAAACAATTAGCATAAGCTAGAAACAAAACCTAATCATTCTAGCCCTATAGATGGGAGAGGCCCAACATCCAAGCTTGTAAATGTGCATTAAAGGATTTCCATGTAGAATTTTCCAACACCAATACTTGAAATTTTTCCAATAGCTAGAACAATAAGTGTTATTATCTCATGATTTAACAATCCTCTTTCTTTGGCCTCTACCTTGAAATCTAGCAATACCCATTATTAGAGGATGTCAAATATGAAATTAACATGACTCCATTATAACAAAACATGATTTCTTAGCCAAATCCCTCATAAGTTGAAAACATAACTTCCTAAGAGATAATTTCCTAAATTCCATAAGAAGCCATTCCATTGCAAATAGGAAAAGCCCAATAGTTAAACACCTAAGTACCCATCAAAGAATTTATACTATAAAAATTATTATTGACACCTACAATTGACAATTACAATAGGAAATATTGTAATCAATGTTCATGGCTCACATATTGTAATTCTCCTCTATCAAGCCTCTACATTTAAATTCATTACATCCCACCATTGACTTATGAGGTATGCAATTGGTATTACTCCATTAGTATTAAAATTCTCTCTCCAAATCCCTTACAAGTTGAACCCTTGTTTCCTCAATGACAACTATCTAAACTCCATAAAAAATAATTGCCTTGCAAAGGGAAAATCCCAATACTCAAACATCTAAATTCCTACCAAATAAGATTTTTCAAAAATACAAAAAAATAAATATAAAACCCTAGCCCTCTTTATAGTATAGAGCTTAGATAAGCAAGGAAAATATCATTTCACACTAAATTCATTTAAAATAAAATGCAAAAAATGATGATAATAGAAGTTCAATACATTTCCAAGTAGATCAACACTATTGTGCAACAATGGATAGGCAATACTTTCTGTAGATTGTAGCGATGATCTCAATAGGAGGTCTATAGATTCGAGCATAAGGTGAGGCAAGCAAATGTGAGTCTTTTGTTACTATGTCATAGAAGGTGATAATTTATTCTTGAAAGAAGCTTTGCCTATGTAATGGTAATTATAGAACTTCAAGTCATCTAGTCACTCAATGGGCACTGATGGTGGTGTCTATATATCATTACTCACCAATTTCTAATTTCAAAATTTGTTAATAGAAGCTTCAAGAGATGCATTAGTAGAAACGTATTTACATTAATTATAAGTTCAATTTTTCTTATTTACAAATTAATATTTTTCTTTTAAATTAGAAAAAATAATAAAACTATTATAAATAAACGTTATAAATATTAATTGATTTAGAATCCAATAAAATAAATTTTAATAAATTCAAAATAACTAAAAATAATTAACTGTTGAGTCAATCACTAAACTTGAAGTTAATTTTTTTTTTTAAAAACTTGAATATTAGAGGCAAACTAATTTAAGTTTTCTCTGCCACTAAATATAAAACCCTACCCCTCTTTACACTACGGGACTTACTTAGATAAACAAGAAAAATATCATTTCACACTAAATTCACCCAAAAGAAAGTGCAAAGAATGAAAATAATAAAAAAAATTATGCAATGTCAAGTAGACCAACATTATCACAATAATGACTAGACAATACTTGTCATAGATTGCAACAATGATCTCAATATGAGCTCTATAGATCTAAGCGTAATGTTAGGCAAACAAATGTGATTCTCTCTTTGTTGTTGGGGAAGATGATATTTTGTTCTTGCAAGAAGCTTTACCTATGTATTGGTAACTAGATAGATGTTGATAGTTGTGTTCTACTCGACTTTGCCCCACCAATTTTTAATTTTAAAATTTATAAATGGAAGCTTAGTAGAAATATATTTACATTAATTATGAGTTTAATTTTCACTCTATTTACAAATTAATATTTTTCTTTAAAATGTAAAATAATAAAACTATTAGAAATAAAATTGGTAAATATTAACCAAAATTATCAACATGAAAATTTAAATAAATTTAAAACAATTAAAAATAAAACTCTTTAATTAAAGATTAAATTTGAAGATAAATTTAAAAAAAAAAAAATCAAATGACTGCCGCTCCTTTCAACGGATATAATTTTTAAATAGGCCACGTCCAAGGAAAGGAAGGGGAAAAAAACCAATCCGTTTGATCAATATTCAACGAAACAGTTAAATGCCAACTAGACAAATGATTTATTTGATGTGTGCATGTATATTTCAGGCGCAGCAGCATGAAGATGCAGCCTAAGTTTGGAGACACATGGGTATCATATTATTCTTCAGCAGGCTGAAAGTTCATGTTCATATTATTCTTTTGCCAAATGGGTATCTTATACTCATAGTGTCCAGATGCAGCAGTTCATGCAGCCTCTCGTTCCTGCTAGAGAACTCCCTGTACAACAAACGGTGTGCTGAATGCCTGTGAATCATCTTCGTTTACATCTTTAAACAATCTGCCACTTGTAGTGCCAGCATAAATTTTTGCTTTCATGTATTTGTTGTGTTCATTGCTCTGTTTGTGTTGTTCATGTGTTTTTTTCTGTGCGCATTTTTTCAATCTTTAACTTTTGTTTGAAGTTATCTGTCTGTGCATTTGGACTGTCTTAGCAACTTTCTTTGTGTATTTTGAATTGTGTTTGTTAATTTGCACTTTCTTAGTGAATTTTTTTTATGTAACCTGCACTGTGTTAAAAAATTTGTTTACATTTAGTCTGTTTTAGCAAATTTCTTTGTGTAATTTTCTTTGTTTGCGATTTTTTACGTGAATTTTTGAATCTTTTGTACTATTTAGTTTTCTTTGTTATTTTTTTATGATTGCACATACGGCATGAAAAGTAATGAGAGAAGGCAGACTGAGAAGCACCCTGTTTTGGGACATTTGAAAAGTTATCTCAGTAAAGTGGAAGGAAACAGAGTGCAAATCAGAGAAATCAGCCAAAAACAATGTTATATAACTTAAGGTCTAATCCTAGGGCTTCATCACATGTTCCCCATGCAGTCTTGTGAGGGTTGTTGCTCTAGAGGAGAGAAAAACCCTTCTGATTGGCTTCTTTGCCTCTCGGAAGAAGGGTGTTTATAAATGTCAAAGTCTGGGCAGAAAAAGATTTTGGTCGGAAGATGGTTGGTGTGTTTGTGAAGAATTTGTGAAAGAGGTGGGAAAGAGGTTGCTCCAAAGAACAAAATAGACCTTAACGTCGATTTGCGTGTTCAGGTAAGTTTGACTTGTTTCTGCATTAATATTGACATTATTTGCATTTTCTCTTTGTACATTGATACGAAAATTTACACAAAGGGGTTGGCAATTGACAGCCAGAGGTTGCTTGCCTCTTTTAAATTATTTTAACAAGACTGTTAATGCTTTTCACCTTTTGAATTCTTTTTACAAAGTTTGTATAATCTACCTAAGAATGGGTTGTCCTTGTTAAACCACCTAGTTTGTCATCTATACTAAGCACAACAATGAAATCCCCATAAACAATAAATAAATCTAAACTATAAAATGGCTACCAAAGAATACCCAATCCACTCAATGCCACCACAGCACTGATGAAAGCCCTCTTCCATTTGAAACATCCACTACAACATTGATGAAAGCCCTCTTCCATTTGAACCATTTTTTAGTAAGCTTTGGTAAGCTTGAATTAATTTGGTTTCCTATAGCAAGATGACGTTTGGCCTTTAGATATCCATTTGATGCTTTACCAAGCATATTTGTTAGCAGCGTTCAAGGTACTAAAGTTCCATGAAAAGACCTTCATTGTGATAGTGCAGAGAACTCCCCTCTTTGCCTTGCCCTTAGCTTTTGGAGATCAAGAGTAGATTGGGAACCAACTTTTATTTCTTCTATAGTGACTTCCTTTTCCATTTTCCTACCTTCCTTGGTGTGGGTCTACAATTAGCCCTTTTTTTGTTTGATTCTTGCAAAGAGATAATGCAAACAACTATTGAGGTAAGCTTATACATCTCTTCATCTACATTCTTTTCAGCGTCCCTGTCTAGAACTTCACAATCTTCATTTTCTTTTGGGGGAGTTACCCTTGGACTTTCCCTACCCTAAAATGGTTCCCTAATAGGGCCTTCCCTTTCATTTGTTGCTGAAGAATGGAATTTAGGATCCCACAAGGGTTGAATGATTTTTTTTTTCCAAATCCTAAATTGTTGCACCTTTCATAGGTGATGCCTCTATCGTCTCATAGCCCTTTAAATCAGGTGCCCTTTTGCCTTTGGCAATTTGGATTTCTAATATGCTAAGTTATGAGAGTTGGATTTACAAATCTACAAAACATTGCATTTACCTATGCTTCAACTGCCTGTTTCCATGATCCTAGTGTTGTCTCAAGAGAAATGGAGCTCGATAAGGGTTCTAATGATTCTTTCAAGATGCGGACCCTTGAATAGATCCTTGAGTCTCCCTGTAGGATTTATTCATCAAAATTTGTGCACAATTTAAGTCTCCCAGTACAATTTCATGGAATGCAATGAGTTCAGGATATGCAATATACTTGGGTTGTTAATAAAGTTTTAAACTTCTTTTAGAAAATGTGATTGGCAAGTATAAAGTTATATTCAAAAGTTGTGCGGCCCTTGGCACCATTCTCCAAGCTTGTGCCAAAATGGGAGCTTTGACAGAGGTTAGAGATGCATTAAAAAATAATGTTAGATGTATTTGTGCACATTGTAATAAACATGTCCAAAATGTGGAAGCATCAATTGTAAGTGATTTATAATTTCAATTATCTTGGAAAAGTGACAGTTAATTTAAGTAGTGGACTACATGAAAAAATACCTTACCAAGATGTGGTCAAAGGTAGCGGTAGTCATTGCAAATTTGACGGTGTTAATTCTAACTAGGGAAATATTGAATATCATGAGCATACATCACAAATTTATATTCAAAACATAGACCACTATAACATAAAACTCGCAATATCTAACATGTAGTGTCATTGTCATTGTCTTGACAACCTTATAAACTTTGAAACAAAATCTTTCATCTCTATTAATAGAATAAAATACTAGAAATGGAAACCATATCTGTAGTTGAGACCATAGGAGCAAAAATCTTTTGGGGAAAAAATCGGCAAACCAAAAGTATAAGATTTTTTGAAAAAATCGGAAAAAAATCGTGAAAAAATCGAGAAAAAATCGTATTTAAAAAAAAACGTAAAAAATTGTAGAACAAGAGATAAAAACTTTTTTTTTTTTGAAATTGAAAGGCATTTCCATAGCATAGAGATATAGAGAGCAAATAAAATAAAGAGTTTAACCAATGAATTGTTGAAAATAGATTTTTGTAGTTTATATTCATGTCGTTGATTGCATTCATTGCATTGCACATCTTTCAAACTCAAAGCATTACTTCACATTGCATAACTAATAACTAGATATTGATATATGACAAAATTTCAATTACAATATAGTTTTTTACAAAGTCAATCTTAGCAGTTATGCAATTACTTCACATTGCATAACTAATAACTAGGAGCAGCTGCCAATTGCATTAGCTTGTCATGGCATTCCATGAGACCACATTTCTTTGAGGCATTTTTTCAAATAGTTCACTATATGTATGATTTTTTAATATGAGGTCTTGCACCTTGTTCTTGAGGCCCATGTATGATTGAGTATGACTACTTTTTACTATATGTGGGTTCAAAATGCCATTATATGACCTAAGAAGTGCTTTGTTGGGATCTAGTGGATAATATCAAAAGAAGAGTAATCAAATTGGGCTCAATGATTAGTATTTGAAGAACACCATCCAAAGATTCTCATAGTTTTGTGAACATTTTAGGAGTGATTAGTTTAAATGAAGGAAAATTAGAAGTAATAACAACTTGATTAACTTTACCCTTTATGTCATTATCCTTAAAAAAAAATGATTTTTAAAAATTACAAGGTTAAGATGATAAAGATGATGACACATATTTCAATGTATTTGATTCCAAGCGTTTGGCCTCAAGATTCTTCAAGTGTGTGTGTATATCTACAAAAGAGAGGAATCTACTTACACACATTATTCTTAATAATTAAAAGTAGTGCCTCAAAAACTATAATTTGTAACTCATCAACATTAAATTAGTACTTTAGTTTACCACAAAAATATTGAAACTTTCAGGAAACATAATCATCAATAAGCTCATGACTTTAGTGAGTGCACTTATTAGGACGATTCATTGTTATCTTCAAATCCATATCGATGTGAAAGTGCCTTAGAAATATAGTGGTTAAATCATGAACGAATTTTATTTAACTAGGATATAATGAATAAAACCATTGAATAGCATAATCCTTTAAGGTTTGTATAAACAATTCCGAAGAGCTTATCATCATATGCATAATCTATGCAAGCAACGATAAAAAGATTGTCTATGAACACTTGGGTCTCTTTTCCTTTATAGAGTTTAAATATAGGGGCCACAAACTCAACATGGAATAGATATGTAATCACCTCAAATCATAATGGATGTGCTATGGTGGGTTACACACAATAGAGTCATTCTTATTGTTGCTAATTTCCTTCTTAAGAATGGCCATCTCTTGTATGCATGTGAAACAATGGAGTAAGTATAATGAGGTTGTGAGCAAAGAGGTGAGTTAATTCTTATGGATGGATGGATCACATTATGAAAAATGTTAGTCATTAGGTGGGATGTAAAATTAGCATGAATCATGGGTTGGGAGGGAGGAATAGTATGTGATGGATAGGAATAGATGGTGTAACACTAGTGGCTATGTGGGTAGAAGAAAGAGTAATAAATGGGACACTAGAGGGAATATATGCACTAAAAGATGCTATGTTTGGTGGAGTAAAGTTGGGAGGTGGGTTGTGTTTAGGCATAAATTTTTAATGTGAAATATAGAGGAAGGATGGGTGGTAGTAGGGGCTACACTAGGGTAACAATGATGCTCATAGGAGTATAAGAGGTAGTTTTAGAGTTAGGATTTCGAGAAGAAGATAGGTAGGGTGATATACCATTAGAGGGGGCCAATAAAGATCCAAGATTGTTTAAAATATCTATGCTATAGGGATTCCCTTCTAAATTCTTCTAAAAGAGATGCACTAATTGATCATAAGACTTTGCTTGAGTAAATGCATTAATTAAAGCTTTCCCAATAAGTGTGATATTATTTATCCAAACGAGCCTCATAACTATAGTGTTTTTGATCCTCCAAGTGAGTCTCAACACACATTAAAAGATGTCATTGTTGTTATAATCAGTAGCCATATTAGGGTTTTAATGAAACTCATTCTCAATGGAATATTAGGATCATGAGTAACTCATGTTATAAATAATGTAATATGGAAAAAACTAATCAATTTTTGGTTGAAAAATTAAAGTACATTAGATCTAAAGTAAAATCGTAATGAGAAAGGGTAGGTAGAGTGGGAAGAAGTGATATTACACAAGAAATAAAAAACCCTAAAATAAATGATATAACAATGAACCAATAATGTTTAGGAACACAAAGCCCTAACAAGATCTAAAAAATAATTATGCAATTAGAAAATCTTACAATTGAAACATGAAAATAGTGAAATTATTAACCCTAAAGCAAAACCCTAGGGTGGTGGATGGTGTAAGGTAGGACATGTTCACCAAAAATGTAAAATAAAATATTTGATTCAAGCCTAATGTTAATCAAGGCTAATCCAATAAGGTGCAAAACACATTTAAGCATGAATTAGTCTAGATCAAAATTCATAACAACTACAAAACATACATTTCAAAATTAAATTCTAAGCTAGGAAATTAAATGTGATGAAATAATGTACTTAGCTCTAGAACCAAAGCAAGTGAATGCTTCTAATGTGTCACTAAAATCTACTATTCCATTATTGTAAAATAGACAATTTGGATATGCCTTCTACTTTATATTTTTTGTAAGACTAGTTTTTTCCAAGTTAAATCCGTGGATCTAGTTTGTTTTCACAAGTGTGAATTTTTCATATAGCTTATGGATCTATTCCACTTGTTACCCACCTTTTTCTCTAGTTTTGTAGATTCTCTCATTGTTAGTCATCAAAGGTTGGTGGTAGTTAGAAATACCTTAAGAAGGTTGCTAGATCACTAAGAGCAAGCACTACTAGGTCAATCCCTTAAATACATTGCCTTTGGGTCATGCTAAAGGTATAGGAGACAATAAGAAAGCATGCAAATGTCTAGGTAGATGGTGATTCTAAAGTAAATGCCATTCCTTTTAGCACATTAAGTAAGTGTTCATCTAATAAATTCCCTTTGAATGCTCTAAGATGTCTAATAATTCTAGTATGTGAGCTCATGTCCAAATGAATGTCTTTAAATACTAGTACATAACAATCATCACATAAAATATGTACCAAGTTAGCTCATTATAGGAATAAAATAATTGGAGTCAACAAAAATTGAATTCAAAATTTTTAATTTCAAAGTTTAGTTCTATGGGTGTAGTATTGAATTTGTACTTATAAGATTGATTCAATATTAAAGGAAATGAAAATTTTGATTTGTTGAATGAATGTTATTGGGGCTTGGGTGATATTCACTTGAAGGGAGTCCTTGTAGAAATAGTTTATATGCAATCTTCATTATGGTGGAATGCAATAGGTTTTTAGGTATTTTAGTATGTTAGACATAGTTATTTATATATGAGAATATTGTTGTAGGTTTTTTAGTAAATTATATATGTTGATTCACATGTGTTGGTGTTGTGATAACAACCACAAGTCATGTGGATGAAGAACTCACAATTGCATATGCATTCAGTGTTTTTTGGAGCATGATCAACTATGCAAGTGCACTACTAGCAGAATTGGTAAACTGCAACATGATTTGAGGTAGAACAATGTATTAGAAGATGATATAAAGTACCGCAAGCAATCTAAAGCAAATTTATTTGTGTATGTGCTATCACAAGTGAGAATTTTGTAGTGGTGTCTATGCTAGAAACATATTGATATCAATATTGTTAAGGATGTAAGCATTGATCCATAGTGTGTGGCAAGGGGATATTTACAAGGTGATATATCCATGTGGAAAAATCATACTTGGTGTTAAGTGTGCTTTGTTGATGTCATGTATGATCAAAATATAGTTTCATGACTCTTGGTATTCTATGAGTTGGTTAGATAATTAGATGATTGGTTTCCCGTGAATACATCTATATAATATATTAGCTTGTGTGAATGTGCCAAGTTACAAACTGATTTGTAGAGAAACTAAAGACCTTTGTACATTACTGAGATGTAAACACTAGAACACAATGAAAAGAAGGGTATGTTGTAGATGTTAGGATTAAGATTCCATTTACCTTGCAATCCCATGTCTATACTATGTGTCTCCAACACTCTTGGAAGGTTTTCTTAGATGTCTAGGTTGTAATTAGAGAAATCATTTGTTATTTATATTCTCTTAGAATCTTTCCATTATTTTGATATGCATTCATGAGGGAGGTGGAACACAATGGTGGGGGTTATATTTGACTTTGGACTCATCTAAGATGATTTCTCTTTCCTAGGTTTTGGAGGAAGAAGTGGAAGATCTTGTCATAATGAATGAGACCTACATGAGATAAAGGACTCCAAAATGGAGCAGTAGACATGAGGATGTGAGCTTATGGGTCAAATATGTCTTTGTGATTATATTTTCTATTTGGGCACTCATTGATTGAGCCCATACGATGTCCATGTGAATTCATTGAATTATTTACTATTCTTGGAAGATGCTCTCTAAGGTGGGCATGGGTTTTTTGCATGATACCATGGTTTTGGTATTCATTATTTTTCTAAAAAAATTTATGCTTTTTGCCTCTCTCTTTGTCTATATATTGGAGGTATGAGATAGTGGTTTATATTATTAATTTTTAGGTACATAGGTGTTGCCAAAATGTTGTCAGATTGTTGAGTGTATTGATATTGTAAATTATGTACATTGAAGAGTAATACAGGCTTTCCCTCTTTCTTTGGTGGAGTTTTTCCTCAAAAGGGTTTCTCCACATAACTCCTATGTCACTATTGTTTTTGGATTTTATTCTTATTTTTTATTTGTAGTGCATCTTCATATAATATTTTATGATAATCTTTGATTAAGAAATTAGTTTCAGTTTTACATAAACCTTGAAGAATATTTTACTATAGTAGTTTCACCTATTTTAGTAATATGGATAGAGAATCTATAAAAGGTTAATAAATACCTTGTTATTTTGAATTAGTGTTAATTTTTTATAATACAATTTTGAATCTTTTGGTGGTCAATTTTTTCCCATAAACATTTCCATGTAAAAATTTGCTTCTTGTGCAATTGTGTGATTGCATATTGTTTAATTACTTTCATATGTGTTAATAATTAGATTTGATACGTGTTGACTATTAACTGAACACCATCTTAAGAGTTCAGTATTCCATTTTGTTAGTTTTCTATAGTAGGGACCTGAAAATTACCAACAAATGCCTAGACATATGGGGTACAATAAATGTGAAATGTAAGAGTTGATGTGTAGAGATGGATGAGATAAGGTGAAATGCATGATAATGCTTAATTTCCCAAGATTTCACCTAAGAAATTAACACTTAACAAACATATGGATATTTTTTGTGATGAAATTGTAACAAAAAACATGTCACAATACACACTCACAAACTAAGGTTGCCATGATGCAACATAGTGACACTCCAAGTATGTGTTAATGAAAAAGCATGACTACACAAGCATAAGACCTAACTCTATTGTGTAATGACATAACCATGATGACCATACAAGAGGGTAAAGTGAGCCCTAACTCTGATTATTCCACTAACTACAATTGTCATAAATGGGAAGGATAGAATAAGATCATATGTCCATTTCTTAGTGTAGGTAAACCCAAGCATCAATTCATCTAGGTCCAAACCAACAAAGACATAACTACTTATCCAAAATGATGTGTAAACAATAGAGAAGCTATAAGGAATGTCTCACTAGGTCACATGGTAATCTCAACCTAGTCTAGAAAAAGATAACCAACGATGTAAATGAAAGCATAATCAATGAAATACATATAATACCACCAAACCCATATGATTGACATTCAAGGTAGACCCTAGGGAGCAACTTCCATTTAAGATTTCTTTTGTAAATAGAGAACAACTGCCTACTTTACTAAGATAATCCCTTTTAGACCAAGTTGTCCCTAGTTATCCTATGTTGCCACTTTCATTAATAGGATCGACCTTGATAAAACAACTAATTTTGGACTATAGAATGCCTTGTTTTATATAGTGAGATCTATAGAGACTTTATTTCTTATTTTGAATAAGGAAAAAATATTCCTTATGTAAGCCTACTATTCAAAATGGCATCATACCCTTGGTGCCTATTTTGTGGGCAAGCTGAGTCTTTACGCATCTCTTTTGGTTTTGTACCAAAGCTCAGTTGTTCTAGAATTAGATTCATGACTTCTTTCAGCCTTTTAGGTCGGAACCATTTTCCTGGCATATGGTTCTACTGGGTGATTCACCCAGGCTTCCCACTAAATACACCCAGCTTTGGCACACTTTTAGGGTGGAAATCCTCTTCAATATTTGGAAAGATAGAAATTCCTGCATATTTTCTCACAGCCAAATCGATAAAAATGTTTCTTTATATTATAAAGCTATTATTTTCTCTAATGTGCTTTTGTAGATTCAAGTTCAAGCAAATGAAGTTGCACTTGAGGTGTCTCACCTTCAAGTGCTTCTAGATCATTGGGGCAATGCCCCATGCACTGTGGCTCGAGTTCCCTCTTCACCCACCTCCTCCCATGGCTGATCATCCTCTTGGGGCTGATGGCGAAGTGGTTCTACTTGCCCCCGCTCTTAAGCTCCTCCTCGGCATTGCTCCCTCCCTCCTTGGCAGTTGCGTTCTCCTCCTCCATAGACTAAACTGGGGTGGCCCTCTGGAGGGATGGCAGGGAGCAATGGTGGCACTTCTAGGTGGCCCTCTGATAATGCTCTTGGTAGCGGCTCTGGTTGGCCAAACACTGGTAAAATTTTTTCATGTTTGGAACTTGCGCTCTCACCTCGATGTGAGGAAAAGGAAGAAGATAAAGAAAAAGAAGATGGCGATGGTTGGGGTCCTCCTGACATCACTCTAGACCTTGTTGATGTATGGGGGAAGAAAATGAATGACATAGACCCTCCTAGCTTTGTTGGCACTGCTTTGGCCACTTAATGGCCTTTTTATTCATGATTGTTATTATGAACTTCTAGGCTAGGCCTATGTGACTAGATTTTTTTTGTTTTATGGGCGCTCTCAAGGTGTGCCTTCTTACCACCCATCTTTTTTTGTGAATATGTATTTTATCTTTATTAATATATAGATAGCTACCTATTCATAAAAAAAATGGCATCATAGACAACTAACAACCTTCAAAAAAAGTACCAAGTACATAGGCCTAAAGATTAGAGCATTGCCAAGCCAAGGCAAGCCCTTGAAGGTTGAACATAAAACATGCTCTAACATCCTAGTTTTTAGGGTTGCAATAAAATTGTTTGAACTAATTGTTTCTAAAATTTTGTGGGCTCAATTTAACATATTTTACATCCACAAAACCATAAATTTGTTTTAAGCAAGATTTACTACTCTTTATATGTCAAGATGTCTTTCCAACCAATGCGATAGAAGCATGTATGGACAACGTTAACTTCAAATCAAGGGTTGATTGAAAAACAACATACTAGTGATTCTAGCTTGATTCTAACTTGATCATTACATCAAATATAAAACATAACATCAACAATAAGTATCAATTTATATTTCAATGCAAACTATACATACACATCTTAGAATACGGACTAGTCACATCATAATAAATTCCTCATAAGATAGGGCTATAAAAAAGTCCAATAACAATATCTCAAGATATATGTAGATGGTTTAAATAAGATTACAAAGATATTTCAGGCACTTATATGACTTAATCCATAAAATTATAAATGTTCTCAATTATACATTTCTTAACAATACAACAATGAAACTCTACAATAACAAAAGAATCAAGATAAATTTACATGATCTATAAAATCATCATTGAAGATATAACTCAATGGTGGTGACTAACACCACATAATCATGTAGGACTTAAGACCTGCCCCTCTAAACTAGGAGGTGGTTGACTGGATAGTCATACAGATGCATGCAAAACATGGTGGTATGATAATAGAATAAATCATACTCAATGCATTCTAAAAGCATGCACATTTTAATTGTAATACAACTGGAGGGTAAGTAACGTACCTTAGTCTCTCTTTGCATGCTTTTCTATATTAAGTGCTATCTATGCTTCCATTCAGCCTAGCCATTATTTAAGGAGGGGGTTTTATGAAATAAAATTTTAATAATAGGAAAATGCCTTCATACTTGCAACATAGCTTTTATGAAGCTTTCTCACAATTTTTTATTTTTATAGTGTAGTTTGCATGATATTTTTGTAAATTTAATTTATTTTTATATATAAATATATATTTAATTTATTTAATTTATTTTAAAATTATATATAATTATTTCTAATTTTATTTTGAACATGTAAGAAATATAATTTAAATTTTAAAAAATATATTTTAAAAATATTATTTTAATTAATTATAAAAAAATGAATAGAGATATAAATATTAGAATTAAAAAATATAGTTATATCTCTATTCAACTTTTTATAAATTTTCAAATATAATTGTTTAATTTAAAAGTGTATTTTATATTGAAATGTCAAAAATCATAATTTTTATTTAAATTTTTATTTCTACTTGCTTTTTATGGTTTAATTCATCCTTAACATAAATAAAGTTACATTCTTAAATTATATTATTAGCTTAACATAATTAAGCAATAATAAATAAATATTTTAGGAAAACAAAATGTTGGAGATATGGAATATGATGTTGAAATAAATGTTTAAGAGATTAAAATAAATAAATAAGATATTTAGCTAAAATTTTGATGTAGATGAGTTGCGATAAATATTAGGAAGTAATTTATTTAGGAGAGAAAAATAGTGAAGCTTAGATAAAGACTTTGGAATTAGTGAAGTCTTTATCTATTATAATGAGTCATATTCACAACTACAAAAGTTTGAACCTTTATGTTAATCTAATCTCTCTCAAACTTTGAGTGCTCCCATTCACTTTAACTATCCATGTCTATTTTTGCATAAAAACTAGTTGGTTTTGTCAAGAGTTTGCTAATGGTTGTGAATATGTCTCCCTTTGATCAAACCTAATAAGGATGTCAAGTTAATTTTTGATAATATTACAAACAAAAAAAGCAAGTGCATAAGAGATGATACAAACATGTAATGCAATAATCAATGCTTTGATTCAATGCTCGAATGATTAACTATAAGATTTTCTTATGAATTTTAGGAATATCACAATGAATAAGGTTTACCCTTTTAAAAAAAAAGGGTTATAAATGAAACACTTCATTAGTTTATTTAACAAATGCTAGTCAATGATAAGGGCAAGGATGGATCTATATTTTGAACTTAAAGTTTGAAAATTCAAGTGTTATTTCTACAATCATGGATTTAACCCAAAGCAAGAAATGGGTAAATTTGACTAGGTCCAAACCCTTAGGGTTAATGTAGATTCCAGCTATTAGGGTAAATTATTCCATTTATATGCATTTCATTGCATAAATAGAAACTAACCAAAGCGAGTCCCAAATGAAGGGGAAAATTGCAAGATATGTAATTTTTACAATTAAAATTTTCCCTACTTTTATTTACATGTGAACTATCATGAGAATGTATGTCAAAATAAAATCAAGTAGCCTGACATAGTACATTTATTTAAACACTCATAAAAATGATATATATGTCACTTCTTGGAATACGCTTCTTTATAATGAGTGATCCATCTTGGAAAACTACAAAACAAAAATTTTAAAAAATAATGAATAACATCATAGAGGCATTTAAAACAAAATTATTCCATCTATAATTGAAAGAAAAAGCAAAAAGAGGAAAGGGATGAAATGTATTTTTCTTGTGGTGGAACATTGATACAAGATAAGGAAACAAACAAATATATATTACCTTGGGATAGAAAAAGTAATGTGGTACTATTTGAAATAGCCTTTGATTATGTAATTATTCCTATAACTATACTTAAAAAAAGAAATTGGGTACCCTTATTTGCCCCTTCAAATTAATTTCATGTAAAGAATGCAATTAATTTTCACGGGAGTAGAAAAATATTTGAAATTAATTTAATCTTGGAGAGTTTAATAATTATGTTTAAGGAATATAAGGATAGCATCCTTTGACACCATGAGAAGATACTAAAGGTTGAGCTCCACGGGGACGCGTCCCCTGCATTTTCTACCCGTTTCCCGTACCAGGTACGAAATGGGGACGCAGGGACGGCTAGGAAATGTCCCCTAGCAGTCCCCTTTTGGCCTCGAAGTACCCGGTACTTACTGGGTACTTTTTCTCATTGGCAGGGGACGTAGGGTATGGCTAGCCGTACCCAAAACGGCCCAGCCGTCCCTCATCCATACCGGGTACGGTTAGCCGTACCCTACAGCCCAACAAAAAATCAAACGCATTTTTTAAAAAAAATAAAGTTTTTTAAATTAAAAAAAATGTATGGGGGGGCCCACAAGGGACGCCCCAATGTACTTAACCTAATTTGTGCCTTATATGTGGCCTAAAATGAGAAAAGCAACTCATTTTTACTTCTTTCCTTGTGAAGTGAAGCATAGCAAAAGGAGAGCAACTGAGTGAAGGAGAGAACAGTAGTTTGAAGAGGAGCTTAGGGCATCATTTCTAGTATATTAGAGGTATGTTTTTCATATTTGTTTTGTATTTGCTATTTGTTTTTAATTTTTGCAAGATTTGTTTAAGTTTTTCAACACATAGGAAGGGAATTTAGTGTTTACTTCTTTTTTTGAACTTGCAACTCTTTGAAATCAGAAACTTCATAAAATTTAGAAAACAACCATGAGTAGCAACAATGATAGTGAAAGTGAGGATATTGAAATCCAAATGCAAGAAAGAACTCAAACTCAAAGAACAAGAAATAGACATAGAGGTAGTGCAACTGCAAACATTGGGGGGTGTTCAGAGAGTGGGAGTGGAGTAGGGTAAACAAGTTCAAAGTCAAACCCATTTGAATGTCCATCTGAAATCCTCAAAAAATGGGCAAAAGGCCCATTTAACCCCAAAAAACCTCTACTACAATTTGCAACTAGAGTTGATAAAGAGAAGAAAAAAAATTCGGGGGGTAGTAGAGTATGGGAGTGTCATTTGTGCCACAAACAATATAGGGGCAGCTATATGAGAGTTTATTGCCATCTTTTGTGGATTGGTGGTCAAGGGGTGAAAGGGTGTAGAAAAATAACCCAACAACAAAAAATTGAGGCAACTAGATTGCATATGGAGGGGGGGGCATTAAGTAAAGGGGTTTGAGTTGAGAGTTTGCAGCCTAGTATGGGAATGCCTACACCATCACTAGATGTTGCTTCAGCTTCTCACTCTCATGTGGGGGATGATTCTACTAGAGGAAAGAAAAGGAGTATGAATGTTGTTGATATGTTTAATGTTACAGTAAAAGATGGGGCTGATTCCTCTAGTGCCAAGTTTTTTTATACTAATGCCATACCATTTCATGTCTCACATTCACCATATTTTAAACAAATGTGCAAAGATATTGTAGTTGTTGGTCCCTCATATGTTCCACCTGGAGAAACTAAGTTACGCACCACCCTTCTTGATAAAGAGTACTCCAAGGTGAGTATTTTGATGGAGGATATGAGACAAACATGGTTGACAGATGGCTACTCCATAATCATGGATGGGTGGACTGATATCAAACATCGGCCACTCATCAATCTTATTGTCACTAGTACAGTAGGCTCTTATTTTCTTAGAGTTGTAGATTGTTCAGGAAAAAGGAAGGATGCAACCTTCCAATTTCAGATTTTGAGAGATGCTATAGAGGAGGTTGGAGCCTCTAATGTTGTGCAGGTATGATTTAATTTGATTTTCTTTCGTTCTTATTTTTTATTTTGATTTTCTTATTAGTTATTTAAAATTTTCATTTTGATATCTATGTTTTATACTAATCTAGTAATCTCACATCAACTTGATGATATGCCATTGCCAGGTAGTGACCGATTCAGCCCGTGTGTGTAAATTAGCTAGATTGATGGTGGAGAGTGCTTATGAGCACATTTTTTGGACCCCTTGTTGCGTGCATGCATTGAACAATACCTTGAAGGACATTGGGAAGATAGATTGGGTGAAGGCAGTGGTTGCAGAGGCTAGAGAGGTGCAAATGTTCATTTGCAACCATCAGACTTCACTTGCTTTGTTTAGAACATTTTTCGAGGAAGGAATTCCTCAAGCCCGTGGAGACTAGATATGCCAGCTACTTCATTTTATTGGAGAGGATGCTTGAGGTCCGAGAGGCTCTACAATTAATGATGGTCAATGTAGATTGGGGTAGATGGCAAGAGTCAAGCACAGCGGAGGGAAGAAGGGTGAAACAAAAAATCCTTGATGATGACTGGTGGTCCACAAAGAGGTAAGAAAATTGGCATTGCTGATTTTATTATTTATTTGAATTATTAAATTTTATTATTGCTGATTTTCATTTTATTATTTAATATTTATAGGCTAGCAACTTACCTAATTTTAATTTTTGTAACTTGTTTGCACTTGCAGTTATGTATGCTCCTTCATTCAGCCTATTGTGCAAGTGATTAGATATGCTGATACTAAATCTCCTGGCCTTGGAGAGATTTATGAGACCTTTGATAGTATGCTTGGATAGGTCAAACAAGCAATTTATAGCAAGGACCCTTCTTTGGCATTTTATGAGGAGCATATTAGGCCCATTGTGACACGATGGTGGGACATTATGAACACCCCGCTTCATATGGCAGCCTATGCTCTCAATCTGAAATGGTATGCACTGAGACCTAGGAGAGTGGCTCCATCTCATGATGAAGAGGTGAAAGAAGGCTTCATGAGGGCCCTTACAAAAATGTATATTTCAGAGGAATCTACCATACTTCGCACACAATGGCTTGCATTTGCCAATCTTCATGGTCCAACCTTCGACAAACCAGAGGCAATGATAGATAGAGCTACATTGGCTCAAACCGACCCTACTGGATGGTGGACGTGGCATGGGAAGGATGCACCAAAGTTGAGATTACTTGTTGTTCTCCTTCTTTCACAGGTTGCCAGTTCCTCTGCTACAGAGAGGAATTGGTCCACATATAGCTTCATCCAATCAGTCAAGAGGAACTGCCTTACCTCTAGACGATCAGAGAAGTTGGTGGCAGTACACAGTGCTTTGCACTTATAGGATCGCCAGTCTAGTGAGTATTGTCAGAATCCAGCCTTACGTTGGGATGTTAATCCCGAAGATGCTACGCAGATTGAGGAGGAGGATGCACATGAGGGATTGGTGGGTGTTCCATTGGTTGAGACAGATCCTTCTATTGATATGGACACTGACACTGACTTAGACTCGAGCTCTGATGGTGAGGGCGATGTTGATTTAGACCTACCTTCTACTGATTAGGGACCATGGACAGTGATATATTTTCTTAGTTTTATGTTTATCATGTCATTTCATAGTTGAGACTTGGAGCCTTTGGGCATTTTGGTTATAATTATCAAACTTTTATATGATATGTATGCACATTTATAATGAAAAGCATTTAAACTTTGTTAATTTGTTTGTCAATTCTCATGTGAAATCTCAATTCAAGTCTAATGATATGTATTAAGCTTATACAATGTCTAGAATGAATGCTTTATCAATGTTATGCTATGAACTTTTGAAATTTCTCTATATTTTTAAAATTTTCCCTATTTTTTTGTCAGTCGTCCCCTGTCATCCCCTAAAAAATGACCCAAAAGTACCCCCATACTAGAAACTCGTCCCGCCGTACCGGGTACTCCCCGTCCCCGAAACCCTGTGGAGCATAGACTAAAGGTATGTTCATGAAAACATATATAGTGATAGGTAGTAATATACCCCCATTGTTAACCCCAAATTTAATGCTATGAGAAGGGATTATGTAAGAACATATAAGTGTGAGTTATTGAATCATGTTAAACTTAATATGGAAGTATTATCATCCTAAAAATTAGTAACATAAGATGGCTTGTTGTTAGTATGTAATGGGAATAAGCATAGAGTCACAAAGTGTGAGCATGGTAATCATGGAGGATCCAATAACATTAGAGAAAATACCATATTAGTAAAAAACATGATCAACAAGAAAAATCATAAGCATTCAAATCATATGGACTAATCATGGAAGTATATCTCATCAATAAAGTAGAATAGTGGCCAATGCAATAAAAGTTGTGCCCTCCAAGTATGAGACACCATATAAATAATGTACAATTGATACATATGTAGAGCATGAAAGCTCTAAATCATAAGAAAAATATTCGAAGGATCATCTTCCAAAAAAATTTATTTATCCAAATTGTGTGGATTGTGAACATTCTTAAGTAATTTACTGCCAATATGATGAATTACTTTTTGTGAATGTACTTGATATATGCGGAGTCATTGTGGGGCCATTTGTTATATCTTGCCCTTTTACCTTTGGAGTAGAGTATGTTTATGCCTTTAAAGTATTTGTATTTTTCTTTGGGACCCATATGGAGGTAGTACCATTAGAAGAAGTGATAATGGGATTGTCAAATTTTACATTCTTGTTCATACTTGGAGAATAGCCCGATGAATTCTTCTTTTTTTGATATATATGAAGGATGCGAGATAAATTAATCTTGCTTCACTTATGGGGAGGACAAGAATTGTAGGTTATTTACTGTGCTCAAGAAGCCTCAAGGCAATGAAGAGGGATTCATGTGCTCCTTATCTTGTTTTTCAATTTATTCTTGTTCTTGGTTCCTTTACTATAATGCATATTTTATAACTTTCAAATTGATTCTTCTATTGACAAAAACCCTTATCGAGCTCTCAAGAGTTGTTTCTCATTACACCTAAAAGAGGAAATCCTTTGATAATGTACAAGATGAGACCAAGTCTATGAATTAGATAAAGAAAAATGATAGCTCAAAAAGCCCTAATTTTGTTGGGGATATGGGGACTATTGATATTTCAGATGCAAAAGGGTAGGTTAAAGGTAACAGAGGGATTGGGTAGTGTAGTGTGAAGACTTCGAGGGGAGAAGATTAGTAAGGCTTGTGAAAGCCTCTGCTTCTATTATTTTGAAATATTTTAAAGGTAAGAAACTTGTGTTTGATAATGAGGATGAATTTGAGGATGAGGATGTGTCTAGGGAGGAATTCTCACATGAGGATTCAGAGGAGAATGAGTTGGATGACTATGAGGTTGAACAAGGGAAATATGGAGAAGACTTTGAGGAGGAGGAGGAAGGGAAAAACAAGGAAGAAAAGAGGAAGGAGAAAAGTAAAGAAGATAATGTTGAAGGAGGTGAGGAAGATGAAGATGAGGAGAAAGATATGTGTGAGGAGAATATTTTTGTGAATTCTTTTCCAGGTAAAGAGGGTGGTGAGGAAAGAGTTGATGGTAGGACTTCTTCTCTAGGTACAAAGGGGGTGAGGAAATAGTTCAGTGATAACTTTAAGTAATTGCCCTTAAAAAAAGATATAAAATCTTGGTGAATCTTTCCCTTTTTTAGGAAAATATATTAATTTCTATTGGCGAATCTTTTCTTTTTTTCAAAAAAAAATTAATTTAATTAGCGATTTTTTTTACATTACTAAAATTTTATAGAAAGTTTTGGAAAATCTTGAAAAAAATAAGAAAATGCATTAATTATGATGGAGAATCCATCCAATCTAAAAATAATTCTCATGGAAAAGTAGGGGCCCAAGGGTAGAAATTATCGTTGGGTTTAAGGGGTAGACTATAATATTACTTACCACCATTGTTTTAAAATATAATATAATGATCCTCATTATATTTTGCAAGGTAAAATGTACCCATGATTTGTAATTCTCATGTGGCTCAAAATTTCTTTTAGATCATTGATTTAACAACCCTTATTTTACTCTACGAGGTAAAATGTACCCACAATCTATAATGCTCATGAGACCCAAAATTTTGGGCCTCATGAGCATTGCATTATAAATTGTGGGTACATTTTACCTCATGGAATACAACAAGGGCCATTATATTATATTATAAATCAATAGTGGAAACTACAGATTAGAAATATGCTCCTAAAGAAACTAATAATTAAGATATACTATCATTGGTGAATTAATATAGATTTCTACTATAATTTATAAAATTTAGAAAAATTTGATCTAATCATGTATCAAATATTGTGGCCAATTTTTGAGTTAATTTTTTTAATAAAATAAATTCTTTGGCGATTTAAATATGACTATAATAAAATTTTGTAAAACTGTGGCGATTCAATTCACATTATAGCTTGAACTATTAGCCAATTGGCGAATATTAGCCACTAAAAAAATCACTAAAATAGTTGTTGATAGGGAATATGGTTTTGATAATAACTTGGACACTCTAGGCACTATCAAAATTGAATTGACCAATTTTCATAATAGAATGAGGTAGATGGAGCAAAAGTTGGAAGGAAACAATTTATATGAGAAAATGATGAAGATGGAAACTTCCCTTGGAAAACTTATTTTTGTTACTAATGAAGAAGGTTTTGATGGTAATAATTTTTAGCTATTGAAAAATTAAAAACAAAAGAAGTAGGGTAAATAAAACACCACTAAGGGGGTGATAAACAACAAGGACGTGATGCACAATCAAGAGAAAAATTCTTGGGAGGTGTCTCTTGACTCCCTATTAGAAGATTGGAACCTCATTTGTTAATGTTATTTCTAGCTCTTTGGAGTTGTTTTTAGTTAGGTTAGTTGTTTTTTGGTTTGGTGGTGTTGACATTTGTTGGGTTTTTGTGCAAGCATGCATGCTTGCTTTCTGTCCTATTGTTTGAAGTTTTTATTTTAAGGCATGTCTATGCACATCATCCACATTATCCTTCTCATGTATTCTAGTAGCATCCTCCAAATTATTTATATGATTTAGAAAGGGGTTTGTGTAAATTTTTAATTTGATTTATAGGTACACCCAAATAATTTTCATTATTATTAACACCTTCAACATGAATCATTTTTTAATATGAGGTCTTGCACCTTGTTCTTGAGGCCCATGTATGATTGAGTATGATGACTTTTTACTATATGTAGGTTGAAAATGCCATTATACGACCTAAGAAGTGCTTTGTTGGGATCTAGTGGATATATCAAAAGAAGAGTAATCAAATTGAGCTCAATTATTAGTATTTGAAGAACACCATCCAAATATTCTCATAGTTTTGTGAACTTTTTAGGAGTGATTAGTTTAAATGAAGGAAAATTAGAATTAATAACAACTTGATTAACATTACCCTTTATATCATTACCCTTCAAAAAATATTTGATTTTTAAAAATTACAAGGTTAAGATGATAGAGATGACACATATCTCAATGTATTTGATTCTAAGCATTTGGCCTCAAGATTCTTCAAGTGTGTATGTATATCTAGAAAAGAGAGGAATCTACTTACACACATTATTCTTAGTAATTAAAAGTAGTGCCTCAAAATCTATAATTTGTAACTCATCATCATTAAATTAGTACTTTAGTTTACCACAAAAATATTGAAACTTTCAAAAAACATAATCATTGATAAGCTCATGAATTTAGTGGGTGCACTTATTAAGATCATTCATTGTTATCTTCAAATTCATATTGATGTGAAAGTGCCTTAGAAATATAGTGGTTAAATCATGAATGGATTTTATTGAACTAGGATATAATGAATAAAATCATTGAATAGCATAATCCTTTAAGGTTTGTAGAAACAATTGTGAAGAGCTTATCATCATATGCATAATCTATGCAAGCAACGATAAAAATATTGTCTATAAACACTTGGGTCTCTTTTCCTTTATAGAGTTTAAATATAGGGGCCACAAACTCAACATGGAATAGATATGTAATTTCCTCAAATGATAATGGATGTGCTATGGTGGGTTACACACAATAGAGTAATTCTTATTGTTGCTAATTTCCTTCTTAAGAATGGCCATCTCTTGTATGCATGTGAAACAATGGAGTAAGTATAATTAGGTTGTGAGAAAAGAGGTGAGTTAATGGCTATGGATGGATTAATCACATTATGAGAAATGTTAGTCATTAGGTGGGATGTAAAATTAGCATGAATCATGGGTTGGGAGGGAGGAATAGTATGTGATTGATAGGAATAGATGGTGTAACACTAGTGGCTATGTGGGTAGAAAGTAATAAATGGGACACTAGAGGGAATATATGCACTAAAAGATGCTATGGTTGGTGGAGTAAAGTTGGGAGGTAGGTTGTGTTGAGGGATAAAGTTTTAGTGTGAAATATAGAGGGAGGATGGGTCGTAGTAGGGGCTACACCAAGATAACAATGATGCTCATAGGAGTATAAGAGGTAGTTTTAGAGTTAGTATTTTGAGAAGAAGATATGTAGGGTGATACACCGTTAGAGGAGGCCAATAAAGATCCAAGATTGTTTAAAATATCTATGTATAGTCATAAAATTGCACCCCTTGCAATTTCACATACATTCTTGCATCTGCTTTGGTGTCCATTCCCCTAGCATCTTAAGTAGGCTCATTTTAGCCCCTACATCAACCCTTTTCCCTTCTCAGGATGCTCCAGCACCCCTTTTTAGTAGCTACCCTTGTGCGTCAGCTTTGCATCAAACCTTATGCTTTTATTGTTCTCGTTGTTTCGTAGCGTGATGTGTCTGGACACTAGCACGCCTCACGGATGTATGCGTGCCACGCTAGCATCCTACAACCTTTCAACGTTCAAACAACCGTTTCTGAGCATGTTTGCCACTTTTCATCTACTTTGGTTGATGGTAATAGCTTGAGATTCCTTGTAACCGCCCGAGAAGTTTCATTTTGCTTCTCTTCTCTCCTTAAATTCCATCTCTTCAATTCATTTTGGGTCTTCCTTTGCTCTAGATTCATTCCAACTTCATTCTAGCTTCTTTCTATCTTTGGCTCTTGCAATCTCTCTTGCTCTCTTGTTTGCACAACTCTTTATAGCTTGGTTCAATAGCTTCAAGCACTCTCAAGCTCTCTTAGCAACACTCGTTGTAGCTCTCTTGGCTCTCACATCTATCTCCCTTGCCTTATGCTTGTGAGCATCCTGGGATTCTATATACCTTATCTATTGCATCCTTACTTTGTGATATGGGTTCTCCTCCTTGAGCAGGGATTACTTTTATCTCACCTCTTTTGTGATACAGGTTCTCCTCCTCCAACGAGATTTACTTTTATCACTTATACTTGGTGGTGCAGGTTCTACTCCTGAAGCAGGTTTTGCTTTCACCACATGCTTTGTCTATTTCAGTTCATTTCTCTCTTTCTATCTGGTTGTCCGTGGAGGTGGGAACACCAAAACGGGGGTTTGATTTAGGCAAACCCTTATATAACCCCAACACTTTCTCCAGATCTTACGCTTGTAGGTATTGAATACATTCACGTGCTGGAGGCTTCATCACTTGCGTGGCTATGAGCATTTCCTTTCTTCTCCTTCTCTTTATCATTTCTATTCACTTCATTTCATTTCTATCACTCTTTGTTACTTTCTTGCATTCTGTAAGTTCTTAGCAATAATCTTGCTAGTAATCATTTAACTATTTTTTGTGATAAATTTGATTTCTGGTCTGTACGGATGCTAGTGTGCTAGAGAGACACCAACGTGACGCGTTGTTGTCCTAGACCCGTGCTGTCGTCCTTTGGCCGAGAGCCTGTTAGTTTGTCCAGAAAACCTTCATGACCTGCTCTTTCTAATTCTAGAACTCTCGCTGTTGTTCCTTGAGGTAGTTTAGGAAAATTCACTGTGAGGCTCTCTAAATGAAGAGAACTCATGAGTAGCGAATCCTCCTTTTCTAAATTTTGGTGAACTCGACGTTGAGAGGAGTGTTTTTTAAAAACTAGGAATTTATTTACCCCTACTTGTAGGGTCATAACTTTTGACTCGATACTCAGAATTTAGAACCATTTGCACTGTTAGAAAGGTCTCTAAGAGGACTAGTTCAGTCCCTAAAATACAGTGCCTTCAACAACTAAATTTTAGGGATTGACGCAAGTTCTGACCCCAAATTTTGATCTAAAGACCTCTGAAAATGCAAATTACTAGAACCTAGAAAATACCGAAAAAATATGAAAATCTAGATTTTTGTTTTTTCTTAGTTCTATCATCAAAATGAATTTAATATCCTCTTTTATTAGTTTAGTTTTTGATCTTATTCAAAATGTTAATGATGTTCCATTTCATGCATGTGATGGTGACTTGGATTTTCCCATGTCACTGGTATCTTTGATCCTTCTCATAAAATTCCTCATGTTGGAGGATATTTTATTGCAAGAAGATGAAGTCATTTATACCTTTCTTAATATTACTCTACCTTCTCTCCATTCCAATGCACTCTCTTCTAGAGATGTTGCATTGGTGAATGATGAATCTCATATTTGTTCTGATGCGCTCTCCTCTAGAGATGATGCATTAGCGCATGATGAATCTCCTTCCACATTTGATCCTGTTTGGATCGATGTTCAGAATGTCTTCAAATAATTACTCCACTAGTTGTGATGAGTCTGTATATGTAATCTATGTCTCTGCTGCTCCTCAAAGGCCTAAGAATCCTATCATTTACATTACCCCAACTGGTCCTTCTCCTAAAAGCATTTTTTCTATCAATGGTGTTCCATTTGATAGTGAATCTCCTGATATTCCTATGGCTCCCTCTTATAAAGCAGTAACCCATACTTATGAGAATAGAATGAATAAACAACCAAGCCTTCTTCAAGCTCCTAAACCTACAACTAAAGCACCTAGTGATTGTGATATCGTTGAGCAATCTAAGGTTACTCTGACCAAGATCTCACTATGGGACTTGCTTCAGTCTGCTCTGGTTTATCAAGGTATACTTCAAGAATCCTTGCAAAAGATCCTCTTGCCTTCTTTCGCTAGGCCAGTGGATACTAATGTGTTGATGGCATATATTCATACAGATTCTTTGAATATTACGTTTTATCCACAAGAACTTCCACCTCTGGAAGTATAGAAGCAAGAGGACCCTTTAATGATCATAGTTAACATTAGTAATATCATCATTAGACGTACTCTCGTTGACATTGGTTTAGCACTCAATGTGTGTAGCATCGATCTATTGCTTAAGATTAATATTGATTCATCTTCCCTTAATGCTTCTTTTGTTGGCATCCATGGGTTCTGATGAGCCCAAAATATGCTCATAATTTGGGTATCATGGTGTACTTTTACTACTCTCACCTTTGTTGTTCATGGTTGTTTCAGTACTGCCGTCACTTTCCTTTCTTTTCCAAAAATGAACTACTTAAACAAGCAGTTTTAATTGTGATTTACAATGAAAACATGTAGTCATATTTGAAAAGTACCAGAAAATAATAAAAAAAGATTATCTAAGCAATTGTGACAGCGGCGTAAGGAAAGCTTTTAAAAGTGGATTATCCCGCCCCCTACTTAAAGTATGACATGTGTCCACACATGTACTAAAGAATAGGTGGAGATTGGGTAATAATGACTGATATAGACATAGTAGTAAATGAATAAAATGAAAAAAATCAATGATGCAACAAAAGATATCATGTACCTTTCAATAAATGCTTGTACGTGCTGAGAAAGATGACGGCTTCGGCATGAGATGACAGGTGGGAATGGAACCATAATTAAGGGTGGTGTGGATGAATGAGGTGGATGGGTGACGTGGACGGATGAGATGAATAGGTGGAATGGATGGAAGATAAAGAAGTTAAATGTGGCAACAAATGGAAATGAAGAAAAAGGTTTTCCTTAAAAAGGAAACCTTTATTATGAGCATGCATTTCAAAATTACGGTGAAGCTGTAGGAGAAAGGCCAAAGCCTTTGGCTACAGGAAGATTAGTGGCAGGATCCTGAACGAACTGTTGCATGAATTCTTCTTTTGATATTGGTTTATGGTACAACTGGAGGTGGTGTTCATTAACCAACAGCTTGAATCTAATAGGATCAATTGTAACAAGTTGAACTGAACCATTATCAAATACATTCTCAATTTCATACGGGCCCAACCATCTGGTTTGTAATTTTCCTAGACTGTCCTTATAGCATGAGTCATAAGCAGAGCCCAATCTCCTACTTTGAATTTATTTTCCTTGATATATTTATCATGCCACCTTATTCTTTGATTTTGTATCATCTCAGTGTGCTGCAGGGCATTCTTTCGGAGCTCATCCAAAGCATTGAGCTACATGACTCTGTCCTTTAGTGCATTTGTTAAATCTATGTCCATCTCTAATGTTGTTCTTAGAGTCTTATGTTAAAATTCTATTGGCACCATAGCTGTTTTACCATACACCATTTCAAAAGGTGTATACCTTGTAGCAGTCTTCCATGTAGTACGGTAGGCCCATATAGCTTCTGGTAACCTTGCGGCCCAGTCTTTCCTACGTAAATCTACAGTTTTAGTCAAAATGGCCTCTATGTCCCTATTGGTGACCTCAACCTGGCCATTGGCTTGGGGGTGATAAAGAGTTGATTTCTTGTGCCGTATATTGTATTCATTTACTAAAGCTGTGATAAGTGTAGAAGTAAATTGTGCTCCTTGATCTATCACTATTTCCCTAGGGATACCAAACCTGTAAATATTTCCTCATAGGGGAATTCAGCCACTCTATTATCCCTAGCATATTTCATAGGTTTAGCCTCTACCCATTTTGTGACATAATCTGTGCATACAAGGATGTAGGACTTACCATTGGAAGGTGGATCAATTGGTCCTACAAAATTCAGTCCCCATTTGTCGAAGGGTGTAACTACAACTTGTGAAAATAGAGGCATCTCATCAGATCGAGTTGGTCTTCCCATCCTTTGGCATCTGTCACATCTCTTGGTATATTTGGTTGCATCTCTATGCAGAGTTGGCAAATAGTAACCAGTATTTAGAATTTTCATTGTTGTTCTTTTGGCAGCAAAATGTCCACCACATGGCTCATCATGGCTTGCATGCAGTATATCACAAGTGTTCTCCTCTTGTACACATCTCCTCATAACTTGATCTGGCCCTGTATAAAACATGCAATTTGTAATCCAAAAAAAGTTAAAACTTTTCTCTACTAATAATCTCTTTTCCTTAGGGGAGAATTGAGGAGGAGTTCTTCCTGTGTTCAGATAATTTGCTATATCAGCATACCATGGGTGAATAACCTTGATTGCAAATAGGTGCTCATTAGGAAATGAGTCTTCAATAAGTGCATAGTCATCTTGTCTTTGAATTCTAGAAAGGAAATCAGCAACCACATTGGCTCTACCTGGCTTGTCCACAATTGTAATGTCAAATTCCTACATCAGCAACAACTATCTTGCCAGTCTCCTGGATATTGAGCCCTTGTTCATGAGATACCGGATTGCTGAATGATCAGTGTAGAAAAATATCTGATAACCGGTGATATAATTCCTAAATTTATTGAGAGCGTAGATGATTGCCAACATTTATTTTTCTATAACACTGTAGTTTAATTCAGCCCCTTGCAGATTTTTGCTTATGTAGTAGAGTGCATGTTCTGTCAAACCATCCTTCTACCCTAGCACTGCTCCAATGGCATAATTCGTTGCATCAATATGAATATGAAATGGAAGTGACCAATCAGGTCCTTTTAGAACAAGTTCCTGTGTAAGGGTGACTTTTAAATCAAGAAATATTTTTTCACATTCTTCTGTCCAAGAAAAATCTACATATTTGTTTAGCAGACTGTATAAGGGGCCTGTTGTTTGGCTAAAGTCCTTGATGAATCGTCTGTAGTATCCAACATAGCCTAGAAAGCTCCTTACTTCTTTTTGCTTATTAGGAAAGGGTAGCTTAGAGATGACCTCAATCTTAGCAGGATCAACTTGAATTCCTACAGCAGAAATATAGTGACCAAGCACTATTCCCTCCTGCATCATCATGAAACACTTTTGACTATTCAGCGATAGGTTGTGATCTTCACATCTCTATAGTACTTTCTTCAAGTTAGCTTGAGCATCCTAAAATTTTGTACCATAAACAGTAAAGTCATCCATGTATATTTCCATGCAATCATATGAGATGTCTGAGAAGATACTTATGACTGCCCTTTGGAAAGTTGGAGGAGCATTACAAAGACCAAAAGGCAGAACTGAATAGGAAAACATTCCCCAAGGGCATGTAAAAGTAGTCTTTTCTTGATCCTCAGGAGCAATCTTGATTTGATTGTACCCACTAAAGCCATCTAAGAATGAGAAGTACTTTTTCCCAGCTAAATTATCTAGAACTTGATCAATAAATGGAAGATGAAAGTAATCTTTCTTTGTTGCCAAGTTGAGCTCTCTGTAATCTACACATACCCTCCATTTTCATCCTTTCTTAGGAACAATGACCAATGGGGAAACCCATTGACTATCTGAGATTGGGTAGATAAAGCCAGCTGTTAATAGTTTCTGCAATTCTTCTTTAACAATTTCTCTCAAAGCTAGATTAATTCTTCTTTGAGGTTGCCTGATAGGTCTAGACTCACTGTTAATATATATGCGATGTGTATAGAGTTTTGGGTCTAAACCCTTCATATCTGCATAGTCCCATGCAAAAGCTCTATGGTGGGTTTGCAACATTGTGGCTAGGGCAGTTTGTTGAGATGGAGGCAATTTATTATTAATATGTAGACAGTGGCCTGGAGATACTTTTATCTGTTTGGTGAGATCACATATTGAGGTTACTGATAAAGGTGGTGTCTGTATATCACATAATAGCAAGTCATAATGGCTCTGAGGATTTAGTTGCTACAGAAAACATTGCTGAGAACAGCTATATGAAATAGATGGGCTATTCAAACCAGAGCTATATTGCAAAATGTGTAGAAGCAGGTTATCTTCACTCTGAAGTTGAGAAAATGGATCAGTTTGTAGCATCATTAACTGAGCTAATGAATTGACTTCTTTAGTTTCCTCTCCTAAATTTGGCCACATTGATTGAGACAAATCTAGCAGAGGTTGTGCAGGTGGGTATAAAGCTAATTTATTTCTTGACTAACCATCATAAATTGTCATGTCTCCTGAACGGCATCCTATAAGGGCATCTATTATAGCTAACCAGGGTCTACCTAGGATAATAGGATATCCTCCTAAGGTTTCCTTAGTGGACAATATAGTAAAATTAGTAGGGTATTCCCAAGATTCAAGGGTAACAATGACATCTTCTATCACTCCATCAGGTGTAACCGTGGAACTATCAGCAAGCTACAGGATAGTCGGTGTAGACCGAATATTTGGAATATTCAAACACTCTATAGTGTGCTTGGTCATTACATTAATGGTTGCACCAAGATCAATCAAAAAATTTCGTACTACTTGACCATTAATATTTATTTGTACTACAGAACTCCCAAGGTCAGTATATTTTGTAATGACAACTTTCCCCAACATAATATCAGCTAACTATCCTAGAACATGGATAGTTTGGGGGTCCTTTTTCTTTCTTCCTTGTTTCTTTAAATAAGCCTCCCTAATGGCTTTTCTATAAATTGCAACATCTTTAATAGCTTGAAAAAGAGGAATTTGAATTTGTACATTTTTTAACTAATCCAAAATATCAAAGGTAGGCTCTTCGATGGTCTTGGGTGTAGTAATTTACAATCTTTGAGGAAAAGGTGGTGTAGCTTGAGGCTACATGATAGGTTCCTTAGAGGCACTAGCTGATACAGGTGTATCTTCTAGAGGATCAGTAGGGTGTTCAATGTCAGAGTCTGGAATCTCTATAATTATAGGTGGTTGTGGAGCAGGGAGAGTGGTTCCAGGCCTGAGATGGATATCATTGATATTCAGGGCATAAGCTGGATACTAGTTGGTTTCTTTAGAATACATAAGTTGTTGTTATTGCTGCTGCTTATTATTAGGATTTGACAATGGTTGAGCAGGCATAGGTGGTGGTTTTGGAGGGCCAATATTTGCTACAAGTGCTGCAGGAGGAGGCATAAGGGCCAGAGGTTGTGGCTACTGAGGCTGCAGGAATCCAGAGGGTTGATTTTGCCATTGCTGAGAACCTCTCCATTGAGGATTTTGTTGCCAATTACTTGGAGGTGGAGTCCATTGTCCTTGTGGCTGCTGCCAACTTCTTTGAAGGGGTTGCCATTGAGGGCTCTAATAGTTAGGCCAGTATGGTTGAGGAGTATTCCAAGGTGGAGATGGGCCATATGTAGGTTGCCATTGGTTATTATAATTAGAGTAAGGATTTCCAAAAGTCAAAGGATCTTGAGGCATACCTTGTCTTGGAGCCCATGGTCTCCTTTGTGCAACAAAGAATATTTGGTCATCATCACCTTCTATCATCTTAAAATTAGTAGGTAACTACTTAGCCTCCATATTGGCCACCATCTTGCATTTGTAGTCACATTTCTTCTGTCTACAATGTGGACATAACTCAGCCAGAATTGCCTCAGCCTCTTCATGTTTCTTGCGAGCTTGCATGGTATCCAACTGTGTTGCCATGTTATTTATGATATCCTGCTTGAAATCAGATAGCAGATTTGTAATCTCCATCCGTGAGACTCCATTGGAAGAAGACTTTCCCACTGTAGCCTGATGACCTCTACCCTTCTTCACATTTGCTCAGAGTAATTGAGACATATCTTCTTGATATCATCCCAAGATGCTTGGGTGATATCTCCTCCTCCCATTAGGTCCAGGGCATCTATACAGGTATCATTGATTCCCCTTAGAAAAGTAATTTATGAGATTCTTCATTAAGAATATAGTCTGAATTCTTCTTCAGAGAAAACAAGAATCTTGATATATAATCCTCTAGGATTTCATCCTCCTTCTGTTGAATTCTGAATATATCATCACCCTTACTACCACTCTTACAATATTCCTTGTATTTTTCAAGAAATTTTGTTTGCATGGCTGCCCAACTATCAACAACACCCCTTCCCAAACTCATGAACCATCTGAGAGCTCCGTCCTTCAAAGTAGCAGGAAACAATTTCAGTTTGTAAGCATTTGAAGTGTAGTTATAACTATGACAGAGGATATCAAACTCAAAAAGGTCATTGGGTCTTCTGTAACTAAGCCATAGAACTTGAGAAGTAATGAAGAAGGAATATTTTTAAGGTTGTCATTGTCTTGTTGAGCAACAATGTGGAATTCAAAAGTAGGAGGTCGATTAGGTAGATTACATGCCATGCTCACTTGATGAAGTATAAAAGAAAATAGATTTTCTTCAGGTTCTTCGTCAGCTAGGCCGAATAGCAAGTTAGCACACAAATCTTCAGCAAATGGGTCAATATTTAATTCTCCTTCGTCCTCAAATAGGCTATAAGCTGGTTCAGTTTTCTTAGCAATGAATGGTAGGTTAGGGAGAAATCTTCCCTGAGCGTCTCTTCTTCTATGCATGCAACAAGAGACATTACCCCATTGATCCAATAACATTTGTAAGTGAACCACCTCAAGTGTAAATTTATTTTCTTGCACCTGAATTTGTACTAACAAATTATAGTAAAACATAATTTTAGTATCTGACATGTTGCTTTGTAGGTGCGCCTGTGAAGTTGCTTTCTAATTTGAAGACTCCATAGTGTCAGTAGTAGAATTTTTTTCAAGGGCGTGCATGTGACACATGGATTTTTGTGTAGCACACTATCGTCCTAACAACATTCCTATCTTTGGAATCTATAGAGGCCCATTATGTTCACCATTACGTATCTGTGCATCATTTTTAGTAGTAGTTTAGTCAGTTATTCAAGTATTTTCAAATTCTTTTAAAATACCATTCATTTTTGTTGCATGCATAGAAGAAGAGACGCTTAGCGAAGATTTCTCCCTAACTTTCTATTCATTGCTAAAAAAACTGAACCAACTTATAGCCTATTTGAGGACGAAGGAGAATTAGATATTGACCCATTTGCTAAAGATTTGTGTGCTGACTTGCTATTCAGCCTAGCTGACGAAGAACCTAAAGAAAATCCATTTGCTTTTATCCTCCGTCAAGTGAACATGGCACGCAATCCACCTAATCGACCTCCTACTTTTGAATTCCCCATTGTTGCTCAACAAAACAATGACAACCTTAAAAATATTCCTTCTTCATTACTTCCCAAGTTCTATGGCTTAGTTACAGAAGACCCAGAGACAATCTTGTTTGAGTTTGATATTCTTTTTCGTAGTTTTGACTACACTTCAGATGCTCACAAACTGAAGTTGTTTCCTGCTACCTTGAAGGACGGAGCTCTCAGATGGTTCATAAGTTTGGGAAGGGGTGTTGTTGATAATTGGGCAGCCATGCAAACAAAATTTCTTGAGAAATACAAGGAATATTGTAAGAGTGGTAGTAAGGGTGATGATATATTCAGAATTCAACAGAAGGAGGATGAAAGCCTGGAGGATTATATATAAAGATTCTTGTTTACTTTGAAGAAGAATTCAGACCATATTCTTAATGAAGAATCTCAAAAATTACTTTTTCTAAGGGGAATCAATGATACCTATATAAATGCCCTGGACCTGATGGGAGGAGGAGATATTACCCAAGCATCTTGGGATGATATCAAGAAGATATGTCTCAATTACTCCTGAGCAAATGTGAAGAAGGGTAGAGGTCATCAGGCTACAGTGGAAAAGTCTTCTTCCAATGGAGTCTCACGGATGGAGATTACAAAGCTGTTGTCTGATTTCAAGCAGGATATCATAAATAACATAGCAACACAGTTGGATACCATGCAAGCTCACAAGAAACATGAAGAGGCTAAAGCAATTCTGGATGAGTTCTGTCCACATTGTAGACAAAAGAAACGTGACTGCAGATGCAAGATGGTGGCCAATATGGAGGCTAAGTAGTTACCTACTAATTTTAAGATGATAGAAGGTGATGATGACCAAGTCTTTTTTGTTGCACAAAGGAGACCATGGGCTCCAATACAAGGTATGCCTCAAGATCCTTTGACTTTTGGTAATCCTTACTCTAATTATAATAACCAATGACAACCTACATATGGCCCATCTCCACCTTGAAATACTCCTCAACTATACTGGCCTAACTATCAGAGCCCTCAATGACAAACCCTTCAAGGAGGTTGGCAGCAGCCACAAGGACAATGGACTCCACCTTAAGGTAACTGGCAACAGAACCCTCAATGGAGAGGTTCTCATCAATGGCAGAACCAACCCTCTGGATTCATGTAGCCTTAGCAGCCACAACCTCCGTCCCTTAT